>JAXIVJ010003927.1:85000-88426 GCA_036785665.1 Chirona hameri | reverse complement strand
GCGGTCTGGTATGCCCGGAGGCGGTGTAGTATGCCGGAGGCGGTGTTGTATGCCCGGAGGCGGTGTGGTATGCCCGGAGGCGGTGCAGTATGCCCGGAGGCGGTGTTGTATGCCCGGAGGCGGTTGTGGTATGCCCGGAGGCGGTGTAGTATGCCCGGAGGCGGTGTTGTATGCCCGGAGGCGGTTGTGGTATGCCCGGAGGCGGTGTAGTATGCCCGGAGGCGGTGTTGTATGCCCGGAGGCGGTGTGGTATGCCCGGAGGCGGTACAACACCGCCTCCGGGCATGATGATGATAATGATGATGATGATGATGATGATGATGATGATGATGATGATGATGATGATGATGATGATGATGATGATGATGATGATGATGATGATGATGATGATGATGACGATGATGATGATGATGATGATGATGATGATGATGATGATGATGATGATGATGATGATGATGATGATGATGATGATGATGATGATGATGATGATGATGATGATGATGATGATGATGATGATGTTGCTGATGATGATGTTGCTGATGATGATGTTGCTGATGATGATGTTGTGATGATGTTGCTGATGATGTTGCTGATGATGTTGCTGATGATGTTGCTGATGATGATGATGTTGATGATGATGTGATGATGATGTTGATGATGATGTTGATGATGATGTTGCTGATGATGTTGCTGATGATGTTACTGATGATGTTGCTGATGATGTTGCTGATGATGTTGCTGGTGATGTTGCTGATGATGTTGCTGATGATGTTGATGATGATGACGTGAGACGGTGTGGTATGCCGGAGGCAGGTGTTGTATGCCCGGAGGCGGTGTTGTATGCCCCGGAGGCGGTGTGGTATGCCCCGGAGGCGGTGTTGTATGCCCGGAGGCGGTGTTGTATGCCCGGAGGCGGTGTGGTATGCCCGGAGGCGGTGTTGTATGCCCGGAGGCGGTGTTGTATGCCCTGAGGCGGTCTGGTATGCCCGGAGGCGGTGTAGTATGCCCGGAGGCGGTGTTGTATGCCCGGAGGCGGATGTGGTATGCCCGGAGGCGGTGCAGTATGCCCGGAGGCGGTGTTGTATGCCCGGAGGGGTGTTGTATGCCCGGAGGCGGTGTAGTATGCCCGGAGGCGGTGTTGTATGCCCGGAGGCGGTTGTGGTATGCCCGGAAGCGGGTGTAGTATGCCCGGAGGCGGTGTTGTATGCCCGGAGGCGGTGTGGTATGCCCGGAGGCGGTACAACACCGCCTCCGGGCATGATGATGATAATGATGATGATGATGATGATGATGATGATGATGATGATGATGATGATGATGATGATGATGATGATGATGATGATGATGATGATGATGATGATGATGATGATGATGATGATGATGATGATGATGATGATGATGATGATGATGATGATGATGATGATGATGATGATGATGATGATGATGATGATGATGATGATGATGATGATGATGATGATGATGATGATGATGTTGCTGATGATGATGTTGCTGATGATGATGTTGCTGATGATGATGTTGTTGATGATGTTGCTGATGATGTTGCTGATGATGTTGCTGATGATGTTGCTGATGATGTTGATGATGATGTTGATGATGATGTTGATGATGATGTTGATGATGATGTTGCTGATGATGTTGCTGATGATGTTGCTGATGATGTTGCTGATGATGTTGCTGATGATGTTGCTGATGATGTTGCTGGTGATGTTGCTGATGATGTTACTGATGATGTTGCTGATGATGACGTGAGACGGTGTGGTATGCCCGGAGGCGGTGTTGTATGCCCGGAGGCGGTGTTGTATGCCGGAGGCGGTGTGGTATGCCCGGAGGCGGTGTTGTATGCCCGGAGGCGGTGTTGTATGCCCCGGAGGCGGTGTGGTATGCCCGGAGGCGGTGTTGTATGCCCGGAGGCGGTGTTGTATGCCCTGAGGCGGTCTGGTATGCCGGAGGCGGTGTAGTATGCCCGGAGGCGGTGTTGTATGCCCGGAGGCGGTGTGGTATGCCCGGAGGCGGTGCAGTATGCCCGGAGGCGGTGTTGTATGCCCGGAGGCGGTGTGGTATGCCCGGAGGCGGTGTAGTATGCCCGGAGGCGGTGTTGTATGCCTGGAGGCGGTGTGGTATGCCCGGAGGCGGTGTAGTATGCCGGAGGCGGTGTTGTATGCCCGGAGGCGGTGTGGTATGCCGGAGGCGGTACAACACCGCCTCCGGGCATGATGATGATAATGATGATGATGATGATGATGATGATGATGATGATGATGATGATGATGATGATGATGATGATGATGATGATGATGATGATGATGATGATGATGATGATGATGATGATGATGATGATGATGATGATGATGATGATGATGATGATGATGATGATGATGATGATGATGATGATGATGATGATGATGATGTTGCTGATGATGATGTTGCTGATGATGATGTTGCTGATGATGATGTTGTTGATGATGTTGCTGATGATGTTGCTGATGATGTTGCTGATGATGTTGCTGATGATGTTGATGATGATGTTGATGATGATGTTGATGATGATGTGATGATGATGTTGATGATGATGTTGATGATGATGTTGATGATGATGTTGATGATGATGTTGATGTTGATGATGATGTTAATGATGATGTTGATGATGATGTTGATGATGATGTTGCTGATGATGTTGCTGATGATGTTGCTGATGATGTTGCTGGTGATGTTGCTGATGATGTTGCTGATGATGTTGCTGATGATGTTGCTGATGATGACGTGAGACGGTGTGGTATGCCCGGAGGCGGTGTTGTATGCCCGGAGGCGGTGTAGTATGCCCGGAGGCGGTGTAGTATGCCCGGAGGCGGTGTTGTATGCCCGGAGGCGGTGTGGTATGCCCGGAGGCGGTGTAGTATGCCCGGAGGCGGTGTTGTATGCCGGAGGCGGTGTGGTATGCCCGGAAGCGGTGTAGTATGCCCGGAGGCGGTGTTGTATGCCCGGAGGCGGTGTTGTATGCCCGGAGGCGGTGTGGTATGCCCGGAGGCGGTGTAGTATGCCCGGAGGCGGTGTTGTATGCCCGGAGGCGGGTGTGGTATGCCGGAGGCGGTGTAGTATGCCCGGAGGCGGTGTTGTATGCCCGGAGGCGGTGTGGTATGCCCGGAGGCGGTACAACACCGCCTCCGGGCATGATGATGATAATGATGATGATGATGATGATGATGATGATGATGATGATGATGATGATGATGATGATGATGATGATGATGATGATGATGATGATGATGATGATGATGATGATGATGATGATGATGATGATGATGATGATGATGATGATGATGATGATGATGATGATGATGATGATGATGATGATGATGATGATGATGATGATGATGATGATGATGATGATGATGATGATGATGATGA
>JAXIVJ010003927.1:72500-77500 GCA_036785665.1 Chirona hameri | reverse complement strand
CGGTGTAGTATGCCCGGAGGCGGTGTTGTATGCCCGGAGGCGGTGTGGTATGCCCGGAGGCGGTACAACACCGCCTCCGGGCATGATGATGATAATGATGATGATGATGATGATGATGATGATGATGATGATGATGATGATGATGATGATGATGATGATGATGATGATGATGATGATGATGATGATGTTGCTGATGATGATGTTGCTGATGATGATGTTGCTGATGTATGATGTTGTTGATGATGTTGCTGATGATGTTGCTGATGATGTTGCTGATGATGTTGCTGATGATGTTGCTGATGATGTTGATGATGATGTTGATGATGATGTTGATGATGATGTTGATGATGATGTTGATGATGATGTTGCTGATGATGTTGCTGATGATGTTGCTGATGATGTTGCTGATGATGTTGCTGATGATGTTGCTGATGATGTTGCTGGTGATGTTGCTGATGATGTTGCTGATGATGTTGCTGATGATGACGTGAGACGGTGTGGTATGCCCGGAGGCGGTGTTGTATGCCCGGAGGCGGTGTTGTATGCCCGGAGGCGGTGTGGTATGCCCGGAGGCGGTGTTGTATGCCCGGAGGCGGTGTTGTATGCCCGGAGGCGGTGTGGTATGCCCGGAGGCGGTGTTGTATGCCCGGAGGCGGTGTTGTATGCCCTGAGGCGGTCTGGTATGCCCGGAGGCGGTGTAGTATGCCCGGAGGCGGTGTTGTATGCCCGGAGGCGGTGTGGTATGCCCGGAGGCGGTGCAGTATGCCCGGAGGCGGTGTTGTATGCCCGGAGGCGGTGTTGTATGCCCGGAGGCGGTGTAGTATGCCGGAGGCGGTGTTGTATGCCCGGAGGCGGTGTGGTATGCCCGGAAGCGGTGTAGTATGCCCGGAGGCGGTGTTGTATGCCCGGAGGCGGTGTGGTATGCCCGGAGGCGGTACAACACCGCCTCCAGGCATGATGATGATAATGATGATGATGATGATGATGATGATGATGATGATGATGATGATGATGATGATGATGATGATGATGATGAGGATGATGAGGATGATGATGATGATGATGATGATGATGAGATGATGATGATGATGATGATGATGATGATGATGATGATGATGATGTTGCTGATGATGATGTTGCTGATGATGATGTTGCTGATGATGATGTTGTTGATGATGTTGCTGATGATGTTGCTGATGATGTTGCTGATGATGTTGCTGATGATGTTGATGATGATGTTGATGATGATGTTGATGATGATGTTGATGATGATGTTGATGATGATGTTGCTGATGATGTTGCTGATGATGTTGCTGATAATGTTGCTGATGATGTTGCTGATGATGTTGCTGTGATGTTGCTGATGATGTTGCTGATGATGTTGCTGATGATGACGTGAGACGGTGTGGTATGCCCGGAGGCGGTGTTGTATGCCCGGAGGCGGTGTTGTATGCCCGGAGGCGGTGTGGTATGCCGGAGGCGGTGTTGTATGCCCGGAGGCGGTGTTGTATGCCCGGAGGCGGTGTGGTATGCCGGAGGCGGTGTTGTATGCCCGGAGGCGGTGTTGTATGCCCTGAGGCGGTCTGGTATGCCCGGAGGCGGTGTAGTATGCCCGGAGGCGGTGTTGTATGCCGGAGGCGGTGTGGTATGCCGGAGGCGGTGCAGTATGCCCGGAGGCGGTGTTGTATGCCGGAGGCGGTGTGGTATGCCCGGAGGCGGTGTAGTATTGCCCGGAGGCGGTGTTGTATGCCCGGAGGCGGTGTGGTATGCCCGGAGGCGGTTGTAGTATGCCCGGAGGCGGTGTTGTATGCCCGGAGGCGGTGTGGTATGCCGGAGGCGGTACAACACCGCCTCCCGGGCATGATGATGATAATGATGATGATGATGATGAGATGATGATGATGATGATGATGATGATGATGATGATGATGATGATGATGATGATGATGATGATGATGATGATGATGATGATGATGATGATGATGATGATGATGATGATGATGATGATGATGATGATGATGATGATGATGATGATGATGATGATGATGATGATGATGATGATGTTGCTGATGATGATGTTGCTGATGATGATGTTGCTGATGATGATGTTGTTGATGATGTTGCTGATGATGTTGCTGATGATGTTGCTGATGATGTTGCTGATGATGTTGATGATGATGTTGATGATGATGTTGATGATGATGTTGATGATGATGTTGATGATGATGTTGCTGATGATGTTGCTGATGATGTTGCTGATGATGTTGCTGATGATGTTGCTGATGATGTTGCTGGTGATGTTGCTGATGATGTTGCTGATGATGTTGCTGATGATGACGTGAGACGGTGTGGTATGCCCGGAGGCGGTGTTGTATGCCCGGAGGCGGTGTTGTATGCCCGGAGGCGGTGTGGTATGCCCGGAGGCGGTGTTGTATGCCCGGAGGCGGTGTTGTATGCCCGGAGGCGGTGTGGTATGCCCGGAGGCGGTGTTGTATGCCCGGAGGCCGGTGTTGTATGCCCTGAGGCGGTCTGGTATGCCCGGAGGCGGTGTAGTATGCCGGAGGCGGTGTTGTATGCCCGGAGGCGGTGTGGTATGCCAGGAGGCGGTGCAGTATGCCGGAGGCGGTGTTGTATGCCCGGAGGCGGTGTGGTATGCCCGGAGGCGGTGTAGTATGCCCGGAGGCGGTGTTGTATGCCCGGAGGCGGTGTGGTATGCCCGGAGGCGGTGTAGTATGCCCGGAGGCGGTGTTGTATGCCCGGAGGCGGTGTGGTATGCCCGGAGGCGGTACAACACCGCCTCCGGGCATGATGATGATAATGATGATGATGATGATGATGATGATGATGATGATGATGATGATGATGATGATGATGATGATGATGATTGATGATGATGATGATGATGATGATGATGATGATGATGATGATGATGATGATGATGATGATGATGATGATGATGATGATGATGATGATGATGATGATGATGATGATGATGATGATGATGATGATGATGATGATGATGATGATGATGATGATGATGATGATGATGATGATGATGATGATATTGATGATGATGATGATGATGATGATGATGATGATGTTGCTGATGATGATGTTGCTGATGATGATGTTGCTGATGATGATGTTGTTGATGATGTTGCTGATGATGTTGCTGATGATGTTGCTGATGATGTTGCTGATGATGTTGATGATGATGTTGATGATGATGTTGATGATGATGTTGATGATGATGTTGATGATGATGTTGCTGATGATGTTGCTGATGATGTTGCTGATGATGTTGCTGATGATGTTGCTGATGATGTTGCTGCTGATGTTGCTGATGATGTTGCTGATGATGTTGCTGATGATGACGTGAGACGGTGTGGTATGCCCGGAGGCGGTGTTGTATGCCCGGAGGCGGTGTTGTATGCCCGGAGGCGGTGTGGTATGCCCGGAGGCGGTGTTGTATGCCCGGAGGCGGTGTTGTATGCCCGGAGGCGGTGTGGTATGCCCGGAGGCGGTGTTGTATGCCCGGAGGCGGTGTTGTATGCCCTGAGGCGGTCTGGTATGCCCGGAGGCGGTGTAGTATGCCCGGAGGCGGTGTTGTATGCCCGGAGGCGGTGTGGTATGCCCGGAGGTGGTGCAGTATGCCGGAGGCGGTGTTGTATGCCCGGAGGCGGTGTGGTATGCCCGGAGGCGGATGTAGTATGCCCGGAGGCGGTGTTGTATGCCCGGAGGCCGGTGTGGTATGCCCGGAGGCGGTGTAGTATGCCCGGAGGCGGTGTTGTATGCCCGGAGGCGGTGTGGTATGCCCGGAGGGCGGTACAACACCGCCTCCGGGCATGATGATGATAATGATGATGATGATGATGATGATGATGATGATGATGATGATGATGATGATGATGATGATGATGATGATGATGATGATGATGCTGAGATGATGATGCTGTTGCTGATGATGATGTTGCTGATGATGATGTTGCTGATGATGATGTTGTGATGATGTTGCTGATGATGTTGCTGATGATGTTGCTGATGATGTTGCTGATGATGTTGCTGATGATGTTGATGATGATGTTGATGATGATGTTGATGATGATGTTGATGATGATGTTGATGATGATGTTGCTGATGATGTTGCTGATGATGTTGCTGATGATGTTGCTGATGATGTTGCTGATGATGTTGCTGATGATGTTGCTGGTGATGTTGCTGATGATGTTGCTGATGATGTTGCTGATGATGACGTGAGACGGTGTGGTATGCCCGGAGGCGGTGTTGTATGCCGGAGGCGGTGTTGTATGCCCGGAGGCGGTGTGGTATGCCCGGAGGCGGTGTTGTATGCCCGGAGGCGGTGTTGTATGCCCGGAGGCGGTGTGGTATGCCCGGAGGCGGTGTTGTATGCCGGAGGCGGTGTTGTATGCCCTGAGGCGGTCTGGTATGCCCGGAGGCGGTGTAGTATGCCCGGAGGCGGTGTTGTATGCCCGGAGGCGGTGTGGTATGCCCGGAGGCGGTGCAGTATGCCCGGAGGCGGTGTTGTATGCCCGGAGGCGGTGTTGTATGCCCGGAGGCGGTGTAGTATGCCGGAGGCGGTGTTGTATGCCCGGAGGCGGTGTGGTATGCCCGGGAAGCGGTGTAGTATGCCCGGAGGCGGTGTTGTATGCCGGAGGCGGTGTGGTATGCCCGGAGGCGGTACAACACCGCCTCCAGGCATACAACACCGCCTCCGGGCATACTACACCGCTTCCGGGCATACCACACCGCCTCCGGGCATACAACACCGCCTCCGGGCATACTACACCGCCTCCGGGCATACAACACCGCCTCGGGCATACAACACCGCCTCCGGGCATACTGCACCGCCTCCGGGCATACCACACCGCCTCCGGGCATACAACACCGCCTCGGGCATACTACACCGCCTCCGGGCATACCAGACCGCCTCAGGGCATACAACACCGCCCTCCCGGGCATACAACACCGCCTCCGGGCAT
>JAXIVJ010003927.1:65000-67500 GCA_036785665.1 Chirona hameri | reverse complement strand
TCATCAACAACATCATCATCAGCAACATCATCATCAGCAACATCATCATCAGCAACATCATCATCATCATCATCATCATCATCATCATCAAATCATCATCATCATCATCATCATCATCATCATCATCATCATCATCATCATCATCATCATCATCATCATCATCATCATCATCATCATCATCATCATCATCATCATCATCATCATCATCATCATCATCATCATCATCATCATCATCATCATCATCAATCATCATCATCATCATCATCATCATCATCATCATCATCATCATCATCATCATCATCATCATCATCATCATCATCATCATCATCATCATCATCATTATCATCATCATGCCGGAGGCGGTGTTTGTACCGCCTCCGGGCATACACACCGCCTCCGGGCATACAACACCGCCTCCGGGCATACTACACGCCTCCGGGCATACCACACCGCCTCCGGGCATACAACACCGCCTCCGGGCATACTACACCGCCTCCGGGCATACCACACCGCCTCCGGGCATACAACACCGCCTCCGGGCATACTGCACCGCCTCCTGGCATACCACACCGCCTCCGGGCATACAACACCGCCTCGGGCATACTACACCGCCTCCGGGCATACCAGACCGCCTCAGGGCATACAACACCGCCTCCGGGCATACAACACCGCCTCCGGGCATACCACACCGCCTCCGGGCATACAACACCGCCCTCCGGGCATACAACACCGCCTCCGGGCATACCACACCGCCTCCGGGCATACAAACACCGCCTCCGGGCATACAACACCGCCTCCGGGCATACCACACCGTCTCACGTCATCATCAGCAACATCATCAGCAACATCATCAGCAACATCACCAGCAACATCATCAGCAACATCATCAGCAACATCATCAGCAACATCATCAGCAACATCATCAGCAACATCATCATCAACATCATCATCAACATCATCATCAACATCATCATCAACATCATCATCAACATCATCAGCAACATCATCAGCAACATCATCAGCAACATCATCAGCAACATCATCAACAACATCATCATCAGCAACATCATCATCAGCAACATCATCATCAGCAACCATCATCATCATCATCATCATCATCATCATCAATCATCATCATCATCATCCATCATCATCATCATCATCATCATCATCATCATCATCATCATCATCATCATCATCATCATCATCATCATCATCATCATCATCATCATCATCATCATCATCATCATCATCATCATCATCATCATCATCATCATCATCATCATTATCATCATCATGCCCGGAGGCGGTGTTGTACCGCCTCCGGGCATACCACACCGCCTCCGGGCATACAACACCGCCTCCGGGCATACTACACCGCCTCCGGGCATACCACACCGCCTCCGGGCATACAACACCGCCTCCGGGCATACTACACCGCCTCCGGGCATACCCACACCGCCTCCGGGCATACAACACCGCCTCCGGGCATACTGCACCGCCTCCGGGCATACCACACCGCCTCCGGGCATACAACACCGCCTCCGGGCATACTACACCGCCTCCGGGCATACCAGACCGCCTCAGGGCATACAACACCGCCTCCGGGCATACAACACCGCCTCGGGCATACCACACCGCCTCCGGGCATACAACACCGCCTCCGGGCATACAACACCGCCTCCGGGCATACCACACCGCCTCCGGGCATACAACACCGCCTCCGGCATACAACACCGCCTCCGGGCATACCACACCGTCTCACGTCATCATCAGCAACATCATCAGCAACATCATCAGCAACATCACCAGCAACATCATCAGCAACATCATCAGCAACATCATCAGCAACATCATCAGCAACATCATCAGCAACATCATCATCAACATCATCATCAACATCATCATCAACATCATCATCAACATCATCATCAACATCATCAGCAACATCATCAGCAACATCATCAGCAACATCATCAGCAACATCATCAACAACATCATCATCAGCAACATCATCATCAGCAAACATCATCATCAGCAACTATCATCATCATCATCATCATCATCATCATCATCATCATCATCATCATCATCATCATCATCATCATCATCCTCATCATCCTCATCATCATCATCATCATCATCATCATCAATCATCATCATCATCATCATCATCATCATCATCATCATCATCATTATCATCATCATGCCTGGAGGCGGTGTTGTACCGCCTCCGGGCATACCACACCGCCTCCGGGCATACAACACCCGCCTCCGGGCATACTACACCGCTTCCGGGCATACCACACCGCCTCCGGGCATACAACACCGCCTCCGGGCATACTACACCGCCTCCGGGCATACAACACCGCCTCCGGGCATACAACACCGCCTCCGGGCATACTGCACCGCCTCCGGGCATACCACACCGCCTCCGGGCATACAACACCCGCCTCCGGGCATACTACACCGCCTCCGGGCATACCAGACCGCCTCAGGG
>JAXIVJ010003927.1:57500-60000 GCA_036785665.1 Chirona hameri | reverse complement strand
ACCGCCTCCGGGCATACAACACCGCCTCCGGGCATACCACACCGTCTCACGTCATCATCAGCAACATCATCAGCAACATCATCAGCAACATCATCAGCAACATCACCAGCAACATCATCAGCAACATCATCAGCAACATCATCAGCAACATCATCATCAACATCATCATCAACATCATCATTAACATCATCATCAACATCAACATCATCATCAACATCATCATCAACATCATCATCAACATCATCATCAACATCATCATCAACATCATCATCAACATCATCATCAACATCATCATCAACATCATCAGCAACATCATCAGCAACATCATCAGCAACATCATCAGCAACATCATCAACAACATCATCATCAGCAACATCATCATCAGCAACATCATCATCAGCAACATCATCATCATCATCATCATCATCATCATCATCATCATCATCATCATCATCATCATCATCATCATCATCATCATCATCATCATCATCATCATCATCATCATCATCATCATCATCATCATCATCATCATCATCATCATCATCATCATCATCATCATCATCATCATCATCATCATCATCATCATCATTATCATCATCATGCCCGGAGGCGGTGTTGTACCGCCTCCGGGCATACCACACCGCCTCCGGGCATACAACACCGCCTCCGGGCATACTACACCGCCTCCGGGCATACCACACCGCCTCCAGGCATACAACACCGCCTCCGGGCATACTACACCGCCTCCGGGCATACCACACCGCCTCCGGGCATACAACACCGCCTCCGGGCATACTGCACCGCCTCCGGGCATACCACACCGCCTCCGGGCATACAACACCGCCTCCGGGCATACTACACCGCCTCCGGGCATACCAGACCGCCTCAGGGCATACAACACCGCCTCCGGGCATACAACACCGCCTCCGGGCATACCACACCGCCTCCGGGCATACAACACCGCCTCCGGGCATACAACACCGCCTCCGGGCATACCACACCGCCTCCGGGCATACAACACCGCCTCCGGGCATACAACACCGCCTCCGGGCATACCACACCGTCTCACGTCATCATCAGCAACATCATCAGTAACATCATCAGCAACATCACCAGCAACATCATCAGCAACATCATCAGCAACATCATCAGCAACATCATCAGCAACATCATCAGCAACATCATCAGCAACATCATCATCAACATCATCATCAACATCATCATCAACATCATCATCAACATCATCAGCAACATCATCAGCAACATCATCAGCAACATCATCAGCAACATCATCAACAACATCATCATCAGCAACATCATCATCATCAGCAACATCATCATCAGCAACATCATCATCATCATCATCATCATCATCATCATCATCATCATCATCATCATCATCATCATCATCATCATCATCATCATCATCATCATCATCATCATCATCATCATCATCATCATCATCATCATCATCATCATCATCATCATCATCATCATCATCATCATCATCATCATCATCATCATCATCATCATCATCATCATCATCATCATCATCATCATCATCATCATTATCATCATCATGCCCGGAGGCGGTGTTGTACCGCCTCCGGGCATACCACACCGCCTCCGGGCATACAACACCGCCTCCGGGCATACTACACCGCTTCCGGGCATACCACACCGCCTCCGGGCATACAACACCGCCTCCGGGCATACTACACCGCCTCCGGGCATACAACACCCCTCCGGGCATACAACACCGCCTCCGGGCATACTGCACCGCCTCCGGGCATACCACACCGCCTCCGGGCATACAACACCGCCTCCGGGCATACTACACCGCCTCCGGGCATACCAGACCGCCTCAGGGCATACAACACCGCCTCCGGGCATACAACACCGCCTCCGGGCATACCACACCGCCTCCGGGCATACAACACCGCCTCCGGGCATACAACACCGCCTCCGGGCATACCACACCGCCTCCGGGCATACAACACCGCCTCCGGGCATACAACACCGCCTCCGGGCATACCACACCGTCTCACGTCATCATCATCAACATCATCAGCAACATCATCAGCAACATCACCAGCAACATCATCAGCAACATCATCAGCAACATCATCAGTAACATCATCAGCAACATCATCAGCAACATCATCATCAACATCATCATCAACATCATCATCAACATCATCATCAACATCATCATCAACATCATCAGCAACATCATCAGCAACATCATCAGCAACATCATCAGCAACATCATCAACAACATCATCATCAGCAACATCATCATCAGCAACATCATCATCAGCAACATCATCATCATCATCATCATCATCATCATCATCATCATCATCATCATCATCATCATCATCATCATCATCATCATCATCATCATCATCATCATCATCATCATCATCATCATCATCATCATCGTCATCATCATCATCATCATCATCATCATCATCATCATCATCATCATCATCATCAT
>JAXIVJ010003927.1:40000-52500 GCA_036785665.1 Chirona hameri | reverse complement strand
CCGGGCATACCACACCGCCTCCGGGCATACAACACCGCCTCCGGGCATACAACACCGCCTCCGGGCATACCACACCGCCTCCGGGCATACAACACCGCCTCCGGGCATACAACACCGCCTCCGGGCATACCACACCGTCTCACGTCATCATCAGCAACATCATCAGCAACATCATCAGCAACATCACCAGCAACATCATCAGCAACATCATCAGCAACATCATCATCAACATCATCAGCAACATCATCAGCAACATCATCATCAACATCATCATCAACATCATCATCAACATCATCATCAACATCATCAGCAACATCATCAGCAACATCATCAGCAACATCATCAGCAACATCATCAACAACATCATCATCAGCAACATCATCATCAGCAACATCATCATCAGCAACATCATCATCATCATCATCATCATCATCATCATCATCATCATCATCATCATCATCATCATCATCATCATCATCATCATCATCATCATCATCATCATCATCATCATCATCATCATCATCATCATCATCATCATCATCATCATCATCATCATCATCATCATCATCATCATCATCATCATCATCATCATCATCATCATCATCATCATCATCATCATCATCATCATCATCATCATCATCATCATCATTATCATCATCATGCCCGGAGGCGGTGTTGTACCGCCTCCGGGCATACCACACCGCCTCCGGGCATACAACACCGCCTCCGGGCATACTACACCGCCTCCGGGCATACCACACCGCCTCCGGGCATACAACACCGCCTCCGGGCATACTACACCGCCTCCGGGCATACTACACCGCCTCCGGGCATACAACACCGCCTCCGGGCATACAACACCGCCTCCGGGCATACCACACCGCCTCCGGGCATGCAACACCGCCTCCGGGCATACAACACCGCAAACGGGCATACCACACCGTCTCACGTCATCATCAGCAACATCATCAGCAACATCATCAGCAACATCATCAGCAACATCACCAGCAACATCATCAGCAACATCATCAGCAACATCATCAGCAACATCATCATCAACATCATCATCAACATCATCATTAACATCATCATCAACATCAACATCATCATCAACATCATCATCAACATCATCATCAGCAACATCATCAGCAACATCATCAGCAACATCATCAACAACATCATCATCAGCAACATCATCATCAGCAACATCATCATCAGCAACATCATCATCATCATCATCATCATCATCATCATCATCATCATCATCATCATCATCATCATCATCATCATCATCATCATCATCATCATCATCATCATCATCATCATCATCATCATCATCATCATCATCATCATCATCATCATCATCATCATCATCATCATCATCATCATCATCATCATCATCATCATCATCATCATCATCATCATCATCATCATCATCATCATCATCATCATCATCATCATCATCATCATCATCATCATCATCATTATCATCATCATGCCCGGAGGCGGTGTTGTACCGCCTCCGGGCATACAACACCGCCTCCGGGCATACAACACCGCCTCCGGGCATACTACACCGCCTCCGGGCATACCACACCGCCTCCGGGCATACAACACCGCCTCCGGCCATACTACACCGCCTCCGGGCATACTACACCGCCTCCGGGCATACAACACCGCCTCCGGGCATACAACACCGCCTCCGGGCATACCACACCGCCTCCGGGCATGCAACACCGCCTCCGGGCATACAACACCGCAAACGGGCATACCACACCGTCTCACGTCATCATCAGCAACATCATCAGCAACATCATCAGCAACATCATCAGCAACATCACCAGCAACATCATCAGCAACATCATCAGCAACATCATCAGCAACATCATCATCAACATCATCATCAACATCATCATTAACATCATCATCAACATCAACATCATCATCAACATCATCATCAACATCATCATCAACATCATCATCAACATCATCATCAACATCATCATCAACATCATCATCAACATCATCATCAACATCATCATCAACATCATCAGCAACATCATCAGCAACATCATCAGCAACATCATCAGCAACATCATCAACAACTTCATCATCAGCAACATCATCATCAGCAACATCATCATCAGCAACATCATCATCATCATCTTCATCATCATCATCATCATCATCATCATCATCATCATCATCATCATCATCATCATCATCATCATCATCATCATCATCATCATCATCATCATCATCATCATCATCATCATCATCATCATCATCATCATCATCATCATCATCATCATCATCATCATCATCATCATCATCATCATCATCATCATCATCATCATTATCATCATCATGCCCGGAGGCGGTGTTGTACCGCCTCCGGGCATACCACACCGCCTCCGGGCATACAACACCGCCTCCGGGCATACTACACCGCCTCCGGGCATACCACACCGCCTCCGGGCATACAACACCGCCTCCGGGCATACTACACCGCCTCCGGGCATACCACACCGCCTCCGGGCATACAACACCGCCTCCGGGCATACAACACCGCCTCCGGGCATACTACACCGCTTCCGGGCATACCACACCGCCTCCGGGCATACAACACCGCCTCCGGGCATACTACACCGCCTCCGGGCATACCACACCGCCTCCGGGCATACAACACCGCCTCCGGGCATACTACACCGCCTCCGGGCATACTACACCGCCTCCGGGCATACAACACCGCCTCCGGGCATACCACACCGTCTCACGTCATCATCAGCAACATCATCAGCAACATCATCAGCAACATCATCAGCAACATCACCAGCAACATCATCAGCAACATCATCAGCAACATCATCAGCAACATCATCATCAACATCATCATCAACATCATCATTAACATCATCATCAACATCAACATCATCATCAACATCATCATCAACATCATCATCAACATCATCATCAACATCATCATCAACATCATCATCAACATCATCATCAACATCATCATCAACATCATCAGCAACATCATCAGCAACATCATCAGCAACATCATCAGCAACATCATCAACAACATCATCATCAGCAACATCATCATCAGCAACATCATCATCAGCAACATCATCATCATCATCATCATCATCATCATCATCATCATCATCATCATCATCATCATCATCATCATCATCATCATCATCATCATCATCATCATCATCATCATCATCATCATCATCATCATCATCATCATCATCATCATCATCATCATCATCATCATCATCATCATCATCATCATCATCATCATCATCATTATCATCATCATGCCCGGAGGCGGTGTTGTACCGCCTCCGGGCATACCACACCGCCTCCGGGCATACAACACCGCCTCCGGGCATACTACACCGCCTCCGGGCATACCACACCGCCTCCAGGCATACAACACCGCCTCCGGGCATACTACACCGCCTCCGGGCATACCACACCGCCTCCGGGCATACAACACCGCCTCCGGGCATACTGCACCGCCTCCGGGCATACCACACCGCCTCCGGGCATACAACACCGCCTCCGGGCATACTACACCGCCTCCGGGCATACCAGACCGCCTCAGGGCATACAACACCGCCTCCGGGCATACAACACCGCCTCCGGGCATACCACACCGCCTCCGGGCATACAACACCGCCTCCGGGCATACAACACCGCCTCCGGGCATACCACACCGCCTCCGGGCATACAACACCGCCTCCGGGCATACAACACCGCCTCCGGGCATACCACACCGTCTCACGTCATCATCAGCAACATCATCAGTAACATCATCAGCAACATCACCAGCAACATCATCAGCAACATCATCAGCAACATCATCAGCAACATCATCAGCAACATCATCAGCAACATCATCAGCAACATCATCATCAACATCATCATCAACATCATCATCAACATCATCATCAACATCATCAGCAACATCATCAGCAACATCATCAGCAACATCATCAGCAACATCATCAACAACATCATCATCAGCAACATCATCATCAGCAACATCATCATCAGCAACATCATCATCATCATCATCATCATCATCATCATCATCATCATCATCATCATCATCATCATCATCATCATCATCATCATCATCATCATCATCATCATCATCATCATCATCATCATCATCATCATCATCATCATCATCATCATCATCATCATCATCATCATCATCATCATCATCATCATCATCATCATCATCATCATCATCATCATCATCATCATCATCATCATTATCATCATCATGCCCGGAGGCGGTGTTGTACCGCCTCCGGGCATACCACACCGCCTCCGGGCATACAACACCGCCTCCGGGCATACTACACCGCTTCCGGGCATACCACACCGCCTCCGGGCATACAACACCGCCTCCGGGCATACTACACCGCCTCCGGGCATACAACACCCCCTCCGGGCATACAACACCGCCTCCGGGCATACTGCACCGCCTCCGGGCATACCACACCGCCTCCGGGCATACAACACCGCCTCCGGGCATACTACACCGCCTCCGGGCATACCAGACCGCCTCAGGGCATACAACACCGCCTCCGGGCATACAACACCGCCTCCGGGCATACCACACCGCCTCCGGGCATACAACACCGCCTCCGGGCATACAACACCGCCTCCGGGCATACCACACCGCCTCCGGGCATACAACACCGCCTCCGGGCATACAACACCGCCTCCGGGCATACCACACCGTCTCACGTCATCATCATCAACATCATCAGCAACATCATCAGCAACATCACCAGCAACATCATCAGCAACATCATCAGCAACATCATCAGTAACATCATCAGCAACATCATCAGCAACATCATCATCAACATCATCATCAACATCATCATCAACATCATCATCAACATCATCATCAACATCATCAGCAACATCATCAGCAACATCATCAGCAACATCATCAGCAACATCATCAACAACATCATCATCAGCAACATCATCATCAGCAACATCATCATCAGCAACATCATCATCATCATCATCATCATCATCATCATCATCATCATCATCATCATCATCATCATCATCATCATCATCATCATCATCATCATCATCATCATCATCATCATCATCATCATCATCATCGTCATCATCATCATCATCATCATCATCATCATCATCATCATCATCATCATCATCATCATCATCATCATCATCATCATCATCATCATCATCATCATCATCATTATCATCATCATGCCCGGAGG
This sequence comes from Chirona hameri, assembly GCA_036785665.1. NCBI lineage: Eukaryota > Metazoa > Arthropoda > Thecostraca > Balanomorpha > Balanidae > Chirona > Chirona hameri. Next base: position 47,206 of record JAXIVJ010003927.1, on the reverse strand, counting down.
CGGTGTTGTACCGCCTCCGGGCATACCACACCGCCTCCGGGCATACAACACCGCCTCCGGGCATACTACACCGCCTCCGGGCATACCACACCGCCTCCGGGCATACAACACCGCCTCCGGGCATACTACACCGCCTCCGGGCATACCACACCGCCTCCGGGCATACAACACCGCCTCCGGGCATACTGCACCGCCTCCGGGCATACCACACCGCCTCCGGGCATACAACACCGCCTCCGGGCATACTACACCGCCTCCGGGCATACCAGACCGCCTCAGGGCATACAACACCGCCTCCGGGCATACAACACCGCCTCCGGGCATACCACACCGCCTCCGGGCATACAACACCGCCTCCGGGCATACAACACCGCCTCCGGGCATACCACACCGCCTCCGGGCATACAACACCGCCTCCGGGCATACAACACCGCCTCCGGGCATACCACACCGTCTCACGTCATCATCAGCAACATCATCAGCAACATCATCAGCAACATCACCAGCAACATCATCAGCAACATCATCAGCAACATCATCATCAACATCATCAGCAACATCATCAGCAACATCATCATCAACATCATCATCAACATCATCATCAACATCATCATCAACATCATCAGCAACATCATCAGCAACATCATCAGCAACATCATCAGCAACATCATCAACAACATCATCATCAGCAACATCATCATCAGCAACATCATCATCAGCAACATCATCATCATCATCATCATCATCATCATCATCATCATCATCATCATCATCATCATCATCATCATCATCATCATCATCATCATCATCATCATCATCATCATCATCATCATCATCATCATCATCATCATCATCATCATCATCATCATCATCATCATCATCATCATCATCATCATCATCATCATCATCATCATCATCATCATCATCATCATCATCATCATCATCATCATCATCATCATCATCATCATCATCATCATCATCATCATCATCATCATCATCATCATCATCATCATCATCATCATCATCATCATCATCATCATCATCATCATCATCATCATCATCATCATCATCATCATCATCATCATCATCATCATCATCATCATCATCATCAACATCATCAGCAACATCATCAGCAACATCATCAGCAACATCATCAGCAACATCATCAACAACATCATCATCAGCAACATCATCATCAGCAACATCATCATCAGCAACATCATCATCATCATCATCATCATCATCATCATCATCATCATCATCATCATCATCATCATCATCATCATCATCATCATCATCATCATCATCATCATCATCATCATCATCATCATCATCATCATCATCATCATCATCATCATCATCATCATCATCATCATCATCATCATCATCATCATCATCATCATCATCATCATCATCATCATCATCATCATCATCATCATCATCATTATCATCATCATGCCCGGAGGCGGTGTTGTACCGCCTCCGGGCATACCACACCGCCTCCGGGCATACAACACCGCCTCCGGGCATACTACACCGCCTCCGGGCATACCACACCGCCTCCGGGCATACAACACCGCCTCCGGGCATACTACACCGCCTCCGGGCATACTACACCGCCTCCGGGCATACAACACCGCCTCCGGGCATACAACACCGCCTCCGGGCATACCACACCGCCTCCGGGCATGCAACACCGCCTCCGGGCATACAACACCGCAAACGGGCATACCACACCGTCTCACGTCATCATCAGCAACATCATCAGCAACATCATCAGCAACATCATCAGCAACATCACCAGCAACATCATCAGCAACATCATCAGCAACATCATCAGCAACATCATCATCAACATCATCATCAACATCATCATTAACATCATCATCAACATCAACATCATCATCAACATCATCATCAACATCATCATCAACATCATCATCAACATCATCATCAACATCATCATCAACATCATCATCAACATCATCATCAACATCATCATCAACATCATCAGCAACATCATCAGCAACATCATCAGCAACATCATCAGCAACATCATCAACAACATCATCATCAGCAACATCATCATCAGCAACATCATCATCAGCAACATCATCATCATCATCATCATCATCATCATCATCATCATCATCATCATCATCATCATCATCATCATCATCATCATCATCATCATCATCATCATCATCATCATCATCATCATCATCATCATCATCATCATCATCATCATCATCATCATCATCATCATCATCATCATCATCATCATCATCATCATCATCATCATCATCATCATCATCATCATCATCATCATCATCATCATCATCATCATCATCATCATTATCATCATCATGCCCGGAGGCGGTGTTGTACCGCCTCCGGGCATACCACACCGCCTCCGGGCATACAACACCGCCTCCGGGCATACTACACCGCCTCCGGGCATACCACACCGCCTCCGGGCATACAACACCGCCTCCGGGCATACTACACCGCCTCCGGGCATACCACACCGCCTCCGGGCATACAACACCGCCTCCGGGCATACTGCACCGCCTCCGGGCATACCACACCGCCTCCGGGCATACAACACCGCCTCCGGGCATACTACACCGCCTCCGGGCATACCAGACCGCCTCAGGGCATACAACACCGCCTCCGGGCATACAACACCGCCTCCGGGCATACCACACCGCCTCCGGGCATACAACACCGCCTCCGGGCATACAACACCGCCTCCGGGCATACCACACCGCCTCCGGGCATACAACACCGCCTCCGGGCATACAACACCGCCTCCGGGCATACCACACCGTCTCACGTCATCATCAGCAACATCATCAGCAACATCATCAGCAACATCACCAGCAACATCATCAGCAACATCATCAGCAACATCATCAGCAACATCATCAGCAACATCATCAGCAACATCATCAGCAACATCATCAGCAACATCATCAGCAACATCATCAGCAACATCATCAACAACATCATCATCAGCAACATCATCATCAGCAACATCATCATCAGCAACATCATCATCATCATCATCATCATCATCATCATCATCATCATCATCATCATCATCATCATCATCATCATCATCATCATCATCATCATCATCATCATCATCATCATCATCATCATCATCATCATCATCATCATCATCATCATCATCATCATCATTATCATCATCATGCCCGGAGGCGGTGTTGTACCGCCTCCGGGCATACCACACCGCCTCCGGGCATACAACACCGCCTCCGGGCATACTACACCGCCTCCGGGCATACCACACCGCCTCCGGGCATACAACACCGCCTCCGGGCATACTACACCGCCTCCGGGCATACCACACCGCCTCCGGGCATACAACACCGCCTCCGGGCATACTGCACCGCCTCCGGGCATACCACACCGCCTCCGGGCATACAACACCGCCTCCGGGCATACTACACCGCCTCCGGGCATACCAGACCGCCTCAGGGCATACAACACCGCCTCCGGGCATACAACACCGCCTCCGGGTATACCACACCGCCTCCGGGCATACAACACCGCCTCCGGGCATACAACACCGCCTCCGGGCATACCACACCGCCTCCGGGCATACAACACCGCCTCCGGGCATACAACACCGCCTCCGGGCATACCACACCGTCTCACGTCATCATCAGCAACATCATCAGCAACATCATCAGCAACATCACCAGCAACATCATCAGCAACATCATCAGCAACATCATCAGCAACATCATCAGCAACATCATCAGCAACATCATCATCAACATCATCATCAACATCATCATCAACATCATCATCAACATCATCATCAACATCATCAGCAACATCATCAGCAACATCATCAGCAACATCATCAGCAACATCATCAACAACATCATCATCAGCAACATCATCATCAGCAACATCATCATCAGCAACATCATCATCATCATCATCATCATCATCATCATCATCATCATCATCATCATCATCATCATCATCATCATCCTCATCATCCTCATCATCATCATCATCATCATCATCATCATCATCATCATCATCATCATCATCATCATCATCATCATCATCATCATTATCATCATCATGCCTGGAGGCGGTGTTGTACCGCCTCCGGGCATACCACACCGCCTCCGGGCATACAACACCGCCTCCGGGCATACTACACCGCTTCCGGGCATACCACACCGCCTCCGGGCATACAACACCGCCTCCGGGCATACTACACCGCCTCCGGGCATACAACACCGCCTCCGGGCATACAACACCGCCTCCGGGCATACTGCACCGCCTCCGGGCATACCACACCGCCTCCGGGCATACAACACCGCCTCCGGGCATACTACACCGCCTCCGGGCATACCAGACCGCCTCAGGGCATACAACACCGCCTCCGGGCATACAACACCGCCTCCGGGCATACCACACCGCCTCCGGGCATACAACACCGCCTCCGGGCATACAACACCGCCTCCGGGCATACCACACCGCCTCCGGGCATACAACACCGCCTCCGGGCATACAACACCGCCTCCGGGCATACCACACCGTCTCACGTCATCATCAGCAACATCATCAGCAACATCATCAGCAACATCACCAGCAACATCATCAGCAACATCATCAGCAACATCATCAGCAACATCATCAGCAACATCATCAGCAACATCATCAGCAACATCATCATCAACATCATCATCAACATCATCATCAACATCATCATCAACATCATCATCAACATCATCAGCAACATCATCAGCAACATCATCAGCAACATCATCAGCAACATCATCAACAACATCATCATCAGCAACATCATCATCAGCAACATCATCATCAGCAACATCATCATCATCATCATCATCATCATCATCATCATCATCATCATCATCATCATCATCATCATCATCATCATCATCATCATCATCATCATCATCATCATCATCATCATCATCATCATCATCATCATCATCATCATCATCATCATCATCATCATCATCATCATCATCATCATTATCATCATCATGCCCGGAGGCGGTGTTGTACCGCCTCCGGGCATACCACACCGCCTCCGGGCATACAACACCGCCTCCGGGCATACTACACCGCCTCCGGGCATACCACACCGCCTCCGGGCATACAACACCGCCTCCGGGCATACTACACCGCCTCCGGGCATACTACACCGCCTCCGGGCATACAACACCGCCTCCGGGCATACAACACCGCCTCCGGGCATACCACACCGCCTCCGGGCATACAACACCGCCTCCGGGCATACAACACCGCAAACGGGCATACCACACCGTCTCACGTCATCATCAGCAACATCATCAGCAACATCATCAGAAACATCATCAGCAACATCACCAGCAACATCATCAGCAACATCATCAGCAACATCATCAGCAACATCATCATCAACATAATCATCAACATCATCATTAACATCATCATCAACATCAACATCATCATCAACATCATCATCAACATCATCATCAACATCATCATCAACATCATCATCAACATCATCATCAACATCATCATCAACATCATCATCAACATCATCAGCAACTTCATCAGCAACATCATCAGCAACATCATCAGCAACATCATCAACAACATCATCATCAGCAACATCATCATCAGCAACATCATCATCAGCAACATCATCATCATCATCATCATCATCATCATCATCATCATCATCATCATCATCATCATCATCATCATCATCATCATCATCATCATCATCATCATCATCATCATCATCATCATCATCATCATCATCATCATCATCATCATCATCATCATCATCATCATCATCATCATCATCATCATCATCATCATCATCATCATCATCATCATCATCATCATCATTATCATCATCATGCCCGGAGGCGGTGTTGTACCGCCTCCGGGCATACCACACCGCCTCCGGGCATACAACACCGCCTCCGGGCATACTACACCGCCTCCGGGCATACCACACCGCCTCCAGGCATACAACACCGCCTCCGGGCATACTACACCGCCTCCGGGCATACCACACCGCCTCCGGGCATACAACACCGCCTCCGGGCATACTGCACCGCCTCCGGGCATACCACACCGCCTCCGGGCATACAACACCGCCTCCGGGCATACTACACCGCCTCCGGGCATACCAGACCGCCTCAGGGCATACAACACCGCCTCCGGGCATACAACACCGCCTCCGGGCATACCACACCGCCTCCGGGCATACAACACCGCCTCCGGGCATACAACACCGCCTCCGGGCATACCACACCGCCTCCGGGCATACAACACCGCCTCCAGGCATACAACACCGCCTCCGGGCATACCACACCGTCTCACGTCATCATCAGCAACATCATCAACAACATCATCAGCAACATCACCAGCAACATCATCAGCAACATCATCAGCAACATCATCAGCAACATCATCAGCAACATCATCAGCAACATCATCATCAACATCATCATCAACATCATCATCAACATCATCATCAACATCATCATCAACATCATCAGCAACATCATCAGCAACATCATCAGCAACATCATCAGCAACATCATCAACAACATCATCATCAGCAACATCATCATCAGCAACATCATCATCAGCAACATCATCATCATCATCATCATCATCATCATCATCATCATCATCATCATCATCATCATCATCATCATCATCATCATCATCATCATCATCATCATCATCATCATCATCATCATCATCATCATCATCATCATCATCATCATCATCATCATCATCATCATCATCATCATCATTATCATCATCATGCCCGGAGGCGGTGTTGTACCGCCTCCGGGCATACCACACCGCCTCCGGGCATACAACACCGCCTCCGGGCATACTACACCGCTTCCGGGCATACCACACCGCCTCCGGGCATACAACACCGCCTCCGGGCATACTACACCGCCTCCGGGCATACAACACCCCCTCCGGGCATACAACACCGCCTCCGGGCATACTGCACCGCCTCCGGGCATACCACACCGCCTCCGGGCATACAACACCGCCTCCGGGCATACTACACCGCCTCCGGGCATACCAGACCGCCTCAGGGCATACAACACCGCCTCCGGGCATACAACACCGCCTCCGGGCATACCATACCGCCTCCGGGCA
>JAXIVJ010003926.1:45000-88432 GCA_036785665.1 Chirona hameri | reverse complement strand
TTTCACCTTTCTGGAAGTTGTCAAATATATGCCGGTTGTAGTGAAAAATATGAAGTAATTGCTGCTGGAATACGATGGTGATATTTGTTTCTAGAAAGGCTCACTTAACTTCTAAAAAATAAGTTTTTAATACTTGGTTTGATGACGTCATATTAAGCTATAGACCGCCGCTGATTAGCTGACAAAGTGGATTGGCAGACAAAGGGTTGTCAGCCTATCAGCGGCTGCACCAGCCTGGATTCATTTTGCAAATGGTAAATTAAATTGCTTAAAAACGGTAAATTTTGGGGAAAATGACCTGAGTAATTTAGACATTTAAATAACGGCCCAAGATAATGCTATCTCAGTTTAAAACAAATACAAAGGTGAAACATTCCCTTTAAACTAGCTCCGGTGATATCATATGGCTGGGGCGGTTTGGGGCGTTTGGTGCGACTCCATCTTTCTCGAATTACCCGGAATTACCCGGGGTTGGGGTAAATAGGTCATATTTTGCCGGTCGCCGATGGTGACCGGGCGGCCGGCGCATGCGCAGAGCCAGGGCAGAGCCAGGTGCCGCCTTACAACTAGCCGCACACCCGCAGACCACGGGGATGCAGCTGGGCGGCCATCTTCTCCGTAAAACTATCAAAACGAAATTGCTTATTATTATTAATTAAGTTCTTAGTTCAATTAAGTTTAAGTAATTAAGTTCAAAAGTGAATATGACTGAAAACATGAATGGACTAATTCATCTAGTTTTCATTGAAATAAGCTATTATTCCTGAAAACCATGTCGTTGCAAAATATGACCTATTTACCCAACCCGCACTTCCGGGTAATTCGAGCAAGATGGAGTCGTACCAAACGCCCTACACCACACCAGCGATCTGGCATCACCGAAGCTAGCTTAAGATGAAATTGTTAATTTTTTTAAGTAAACTATCGTGTCATCATTAAAATGGAATATCCAGACGAGTGCATTAATTCATAAAGTTTCAATTAATACCAAAAATCACCGGGAAAAGGCCGCGTTCTTACGAGCTATAGACCCATTTACCCCAAACGCCCCAATCGCTCGGCGAATAAAATCCTTCGTGAAAACGGCTATTATTCAACCACTCAGAAACCTAATCACATTCCAACAGGTGGGTGCAGTGGCGACGGATTTGATTTTGACATGGGGGGGGGGGCAAGACTTCGATCAATTCAGTTCAGGCACGTAGCCAGGATTTTGCTCAGGGAGGGGCCACAATATCTTTTCACCTGCCGAGAGGGGGGGGGGGGGGGGGGAGGGGGTGCAATCAGATATTTCAAACTCGATTCTTGCCATGCAACACCCATAGACGTAATGTTAAAGCTTGACGGAATCCCATTGTATCTAGTGGTAAACTGGATCGCTCAGGGGGGGGGGGGGGGGGGGGGGCGTGGCCTACGTCCCTGATTCAGTTCACGTAGTCATATAGCTTAAACACATAGGTTGAAAGATTTTAAGGAAAATTAAAGGTGATGATGATGATATATCGTTATTGAGAGTGGCGATCTATCAGGGTGTGCCAGAGCCCGGAAATTAAGTTAGGGTAACCTACAATTGCTATATAATAGCTACCAGAAAACAAGACCCGTTTTTCAGTAGCCAAATATTGATGTTTTTCTCAAAATTCAAGTCGTTCCTTGTTAATATGTTCGGCGCATCAAGGGCGGAACCAGCCGGCCGTTTTTCTTTGGGGGGGGGGGGGGGGTGGTGGAGGAACCAGTTGAGCGAATATTACCTAGGTACCCCTAATTTCGAAAATATCCCGGATTTGGGCCACTTTGCAAAGCCACACGATTTCTAATGATTTTTTTTTAGCTTTTCGACCTTTTGGGATCGAACAGTCGCACTTCCAGTCGCACTTCCGCCATCAAACAATAATACAGATGACCCGATCATGGCGTCAAATTCGATATGCATTTCAATAAATTTTAGCTACCTATCTACGCACCGCATACGGATACGGATTACAGTGGACCTATGGGGTGAAAATGGGCAATTGCCCCCCCTAAAAAACAGGAAAATTGGTAGGCAACGTATGTTTTTGCCCCCCCCCCAAGCCGAAAAATTCCGACTTGAAAATCCCGAAACATCTTGAATCTGAGTAACATGGTTATTTGTATTTTTTTTAAAATTCAGACAATATATACTGAAATGTTTCATGTCTTTTTTTTCTCTTTTTTTTTAAATTTTTCACACTGTTTTCGGACAATAACAGACTGCCAAACACATATTACGCAGCGCCATGATGATACTCATAGACATTGGCTTAGGTCACCAAATATCGCGGCTCGGGCTCTGCATTCCACATTCCTACCAATCATGCATTATGAGTGTTGTTAAACAAATGGAATTTCCCACTCGCATCTAACATGTTGTACCACTTGCTTGAAAACGACAGAAACTTATTATTTGCAATCGCCGTTTTGTCGCTCGATATCTACATTATAAATAATAAAATGAATTAGACCTTGCACTGCCGGCGTTAATATATTTTTTGCTAGCTTGCAGTGAACTATGTACTGTTTTGCAAGTAATATTAATAAATTAATAGCTGGCTTGTTACATGTCGTTCCGAATATTACTGTTTCTACCGAATTTATATCTGCTCGATTGAGTTTATTAAATAACAAATTCCATATTGGCTTTACATTATACACAGGTGAACAAAAAATGTTCCAGCGTGTCTTCCGATTGCACTGACGACATTTAGGAGTGTCAACTACATTTCTTATAAAGAGATATCGCCGGGTAGGCAAGAATCTGTTCAAAATACGATATTGTAGTGTTGGCAATTTTGTCGATTTTGTACACCTGTACGGAATCTGGAAAACCTTTTCCCAATCACTAATTGTATAACCGTGATGTTCCCACCTGGCTACCGCACTTGGTGTTTCCTGACCTACCTGTGCTTTATAAAAGTGTGAGCTACGCATTTCGCTGATTTTTAGCATTTTTTTTACCAATGGGAAAATCAAACAGCTCATTTCTTTGATCGGTGTTTTGTTGGCAGCTACCGCTATTTAATTTTTCCTTCCATATCCGTGGTATTCCTCGAATAAGGTTTGCATACGTTAAGAAGTCAACCCTAACCCGGGGAAGTTTGCTTTTTAGCTCACCTAATGTCATAATACTGCCGTCCTCTCGTGTCAAATCGCCTACCATCTTGATTCCGGCCTGGTACATGTCATTAATAAATAATGTCTTTCCAGCACTACGAATGCTTCTGTTATACCATAATAGCTCCTTCAGTATGTTCATTTTGATATCGGTCGGACGGTAAGAATAATTCTGAAATTCAGTTAGCAATTCTTTGTAGAACGCCGGTATCCTTAAACGCTTTATATCATCAGCCCCCAGGCATGTCTGGAGCATATCAGTCAAATTATATTTACCGATCCTGGCTTGTAAAATCCTGCACCATGGCGATTCATTGCACGTATGCAATCGTCTAATCCATCCTAGTTTCAATGACTTACAAAATAATGTCAAATTAATAGCGTTTAAACCACCATCCTCTATATTCTGGCAGAGAATGCGCTGTGACACTTTTGGTGGCCGTCCCCGCCACAAAAATCGCATGATCTTGCTTTGCAAAACTGCTATATTGCGTTGCGGTATTTTGACACAAGCGCAAAGATAAACAATCTGCGACGCAATAAGTGACTTGCATACCGTAATACGTCCTTTCAGCGTAAGGGTCCGCTGACTCCAAATGTTAAAACATTTTCAATTTTCCTACATATCGGGTCTACGTTTTTTGATACACACTTCTCGCTTGCGCTGAAGTATATGCCTAATGTCTTTACTGTTTTCACCGCGCTAATTTCCTTAATCGAATCTTCCCTGTGTTTATCTGTTCCTAGCCACATGACGTTACTTTTCTCCATATTTAATGCAAGTCCAGAAGCTTCTCGGAAATCATCCATGACGCTAATAAATGTTTCGGCAGATTCCTGATCACGAAGAAACGCAGTAATGTCATCTGCATATAAGCTTAGCTTAATTTCAACATCGGAAATGATTATACCGCGTATATTGTGGTTGGCTCTGACATTTATCGCTAAAATTTCAAGTGCTAAATCAAACAGAATGCCGCTAAGAGGCGACCCTTGAAAGGTGCCCCTATCACATTTAAACCATGCCGTAAAGCCGTTATTCGTTATCGCCAGCTGCGCATCTCCGTACAGTAACTTTACCCATTGCATTAGGCTCTCTCCAAAATTGTACGCCTTCAGAGCCGCTAACACAAACTCGTGTTCTAGTGAATCGAAAGCGGCGCGGTAATCGCAAGCCATTAGTATTCCCCCGCTCCGATCAAGTTCACAGTAGTCAATGATATCGCTTGTTAATCTAAGATTTTCCCCAATAAATCTTCCTTTAATGAACCCCGTTTGCTCTGGCGAGACCAATTTATGGATGACTTTCCCCACTCTATTCGCAATAACCTTTGCAGCAATTTTATATATCACGTCTAATAGGCAGATAGGCCTTTTATTCTGCAAGACTGCCTGGTCCCCCTTTTTCGGTATCAATATAATTATGCCTCGCTTCTGTGTAATGAAGAAGTCATTTTCATAGGCATCATTTATGTAATCTGTTATATATTCGCCTATATCGTCCCAAAAGAAAAGGAAGAATTCTGCCGTAAATCCAGTCACTCCTGGCGCCTTATTTTTGTGCATTGTGCTCAATGCGGACCTACACTCGCTACTCGCAATTAAACCGTCACATTGCTGTCTTTCTAATTCATTTAACTTTGGAATATTGTAATTTTCCAGGAACCGACACATTTTGCTCTTATTCACACCCATTGCTGTGAATACTTTGCTGTAATGATTTGCGCAATGTTGCAGGATGGCACAATCACCAACTATAAAGTGACCCTTATCATTTATTTTTGTGATTGTTTTTAGAGCCGAGAGCTGCTTTCCTCTACTCAGGAAATAGCTGGTTGCCCTTTCGCCCTGTTCTAACCATTTAACCCCTGATGCTATGATAGCCTGCACCCCGCGTTTCGTTTTAATGCCGTCTAACCTCTGTCAAGCCTCCATATATGCACTCTTTTGCTGTTCATCTAATTCACTAATATCCTTTTCCATTATCGTGACCTGTTTTAATAGTTCCGTTTCTTCTTTCCTGAGTTCAAACGCAATCGCCTTTCCACGCCGTATACTTAGCACTCTTATACTACTTAGAAGCATTTCAATTTTAACCCTTATGGAGGCGTCTGCATTATAGGGATCAACCTCATTTGCAACCACACGATTTCTAATGATTTTTTTTAGCTTTTCGACCTTTTGGGATCGAACCAGTCGCACTTCCGCCATTCAAAACAATAATACAGATGACCCGATCATGGCGTCAAATTCGATATGCATTTCAATAAATTTTAGCTACCTATCTACGCACCGCATACGGATACAGTGGCCTATGGTTGGGAAAAATGGGCAATTGCCCCCCCCCCTAAAAAAAAACCGGAAAATTGGTAGGCAAACGTATGTGTTTGCCCCCCCCCCCCCCAAGCCGAAAAATTCCGACTTGAAAATCCCGAAACATCTTGAATCTGAGTAACATGGTTATTTGTATTTTTTTTTTAAATTCAGACAATATATACTGAAATGTTTCATGTCTAGCAGCTCTATTGTTGCAGTGAAACATGTTATTTTGATCCATGTTATCTGGGCCGTAGATTCACATGAAATTGTCAGCTCCGTCCGTCAAACGGTTTTCGAGTTACAGCCTTGGGCAACTTTGTTGTCGTGCAAAACTCTAATTTTCAGAGGGAAATATCTCCCATCTAAATTATGCGAGTCATATACTCCTATATACCATCAGAATCGTCAGGAGCAATATATTAATGTGATCAAAATTATTTTTCGAAACTACGAAAATTTCGGAATTTTTACATGTGATCATCAGATCACGTGATTTTATAATGTGGCCATTTAAAATTCGATTTTTTTTCTTGCCAGAATCGACTTCGATACATTGGCCTTCGATGGTAAGAAAATTGTACATAGGTTTTTCCTCTAAATATTTTATTGATAGTTTTTTATTTGGAAAAATCATGATCACTAGCACGTCTCTGGTAATAACTTTGCACACAATTGGGCTAGAGAGCTTAACTCAACGGCATTATATGTGTCACATTAAGCTGCATTAATTGATGCATAGCATGGCCCCAGCAGGTCACTCCGTGACCTTGAGGTTGATTTCCCACATGACCTGGTTTGATTATACAATAGATCATTTGCTGCAGAGGTGGAACTTTTTGTTTTTCTTTGGGGTTGTAGTTGAGTCGGCGACCGGGGAGGGGGGGGGGGGAGAGAGGAGGGGAGAGTAAAAGAAACAAAAACAAGCGACTCAAGAAACAAAAACGGAAAATGTGCAAAATTGAAAATGTTAAACACCATAGAATTAACATAGGTTTTATTATCTGTTTGATTTTCACAAACAGTTACAGATGACTGAGTGAAACGCGAGCTATACATGAACTATCCCAACTATCCAACATCCAATTATCAATCCGTTACTAATTGGCTATACGGAAAGATCGCTGCACATTCTGCACGTACACACCATACAGTACCTGGATGTCCGGATCAACAGCAACGAAATGAGATAAAGAATCGCGCGCACGGCAATCTGCAGCTCACTTAGCATCGAAGCATTAGCGCCAGCTTCACATGAAGAGTAAATAAACAATCATACACAATATATTTGGCTACATGCAGGTACCTGAATAGTCTTTCTAAGTAATTTTGGGATAATATGTTGTATTGTTAGATTTTAAATGCTATTTTATGGCAAACGTGACCAACATTTTAAAGTTTTTTCCTTTTATGTGCTCATATTTATTAATTGTTCTGTTACGAGCGTGCGCGAAGTGCTCGCTCGTCCTTCCGTGGTGTAAGGGAAACATCTTAATATGAGCGGCCCGGCCCGATCCAGCCCGACCCGACCTCGCCCGTGGCGAAGCTTTTGAAATACTCATATATCTGCAACCGCACGTCCGAATGACAAGCGGTCTTCTTTGCTGAGCAGCCCCATCCAACTTACTATGTTTGAGACCAGTGCCGACTCACGTAGATGACTACTGACTATCACTGTGCGTGGCGCGTGCCGCGTGAGGGGTGTTGAAAATTGTTTTCTCGCAAAAACTCCGCAACGGCGGGGCATATTGTATACAATCTGTTTTTTTTTGGCCAAATTTGCATATATGCAAATTTGGTTTGTGGTTAGAGGCCCCTCGGCCGCCACTTCCCACAAGTCAGGGGTGAGGTGCGGCTGCATGTGCGCACGTGCACACCCCTATTATATATCTCAGGAACGCCTGAGCCGATTGTGTTCAAAATTTGGTGTGTGGTTAGGGACCTCTCAGCCGCCACTTTTCCACAAGTCAGGGGTGGGGTGCCTCTGTGCGTGCGCACGTGCAATCGTTTGTATATATCAGAAACTACTTGCCCGATCGAGTTGAAATTCACCATACATTTCCTTCGCGCGCGTGCGTTCATCGCCAACTACGTCACCTTACTGGTATGTAAATGGCGTGAGGTCAAATGCAACTTCTATCACCCCTATTGTATCATTAGACTCTGCAACAAATCATTTAAGCCCATTTTGGGGTACATACAATATACTTAGTAGCCGTTTTCACGAAGGATTTTGCGTTTGGGGCGATTGGGGCGTTTGGGGCGTTTGGGGTGATTGGGGCGTTTGGGGCGTTTGGGGCGATTGGGTCTATAGCTCGTAAGTACAATGCTTTTCCCGGTTATTTTTGGTATCAATCGCAGTTTTATGAATTCATGAATAAGCGTACGCTCTTACAATGCAATATTTCACGTTAGTTTGCTTTGAATATTAAAATTCAGGAGCAAATCTGGCAATTTTGTGTTGTGTTAGTTTCTTCTACAAAACATACCGCAAACGCCCTAAAAAGAAGCTAGAAGTATACTAGTTTACTAGCTTTGATTAAATAAAATACGCAATTGACAGTTAGTTAGGGCATAATTGAAGATATTAATGACAAAGAAACATAATATTATAAAGAAAAATGCTATCAAATGTCAAAAGCATAGACAGGCCTTAATTCATCGTCGCTCCATCCCGCTGACATCGTCCAATTTAGAGCGGTAACTTCGTTGGTTTCTGAAAACCGGAACAATCCTTGCTCATTTATTTAAGCAACGAATCACACCAAATGTTCTTGATTTGATCAATTGATTAATTGATGAATCTCATAAAAAGCTGAAAGAACCTCAGAAAAAGCACTTTTAACCCATGAAACATGCTGGCTTTCTGCAGCCACTGGTACTGAAAACTCAAAAATGGCGGCTCTAGATCGAACAGACGGCATGGCTGAGCGAAGACCACGGCTCTGCACATGCGCAACGTGACGTCAGGCGACCGGCTGGCTCGTCGCCATGGTAACGGGCCGGCTGGCGCCGGAGTCACGTGGTCGTCATGGTTACCGGGCGGCGGCGCCTGCGCGGAGCCAGCGCAGAGCCGGAGACAGCATTCTCGTCATCTTACAACAAATGATCAAAACGAAATCGCTAATTATCATTAATCCTTGCTATCAAAAAGGAATATGACTGAAAATATGAATAGACTAATTCATCTAGTTTTCATTGAAATAAGCTATTATTCCTGAAAATCATGTCATTGCAAAATATGACCATTTCCCGAACCCCGTACATCCGGGATTCGAGCAAGATGGAGTCTCACGAAACGCCCCAAACCACCACAGCCATCTGGCATCACCAGAGCTAGTTTAAGATGAAATTGTTAATTTTAAGTAAACTATGGTGTTATCTTTAAAATGGAATTTCCCGAAAAATGCATTAATTCATAAAGTTGCGATTGATATAAAAGAATAACCGGGGAAAAGCCGTGTTCCTACGAGTTATAGACCCATTTACCCAAAACGCCCCAATCGCCCCAATCGCCCAATCGCCCCAAACGCCCCAAACGCCCCAAACGCAAAATCCTTCGTGGAAACGGCTAGTATAGCACGCGTTCTCCTCAGTTCTGCTGATCGCCATGGCCAGACATGGCCGAGTAGAATATGTTTCGCAGTGAAATTGCACTCTGCAAGTGTTCACTGAAACTCTGTTTATCAGCAAGTTATGGACAAAGGTGTGCGTGTTAGGTGTGGATATGGGATCAAATTTTTCGTACTTTTCAATGGCGTATGTTGCAGTGAACAATACCGCTCCATTTGCTGTCCAGGGAGTGATAAAGCAGGATGGACATCCGAAACGTAAAACTATATGCTTTCCACTCGATAATTAGCAAAGCCATCGGCCGAACAGTCTCATATTTACATAACATTTGTAGAAAAGTCGTTCATCTACGCTATTAAGTTGGTTTCATACCTTTAGCCCTTTTGGTTCCTGAGATGTGAATAAAAAACTGAAAAATGCCCGCAAATCGATGGATGCACAGTCTGGTGCACTGGTGCGTGCCCTCTCTCGCACCGAGACCAGCATCTGGTAGGACACTATTCGCCGTTCTTCCCTCTACAAAAGTGTGCCAGTTTCATCCCGATCCGACCTATGGTTGGCGAGATATGCGTCCGAGATTGTAACTGTTTTCGCCCGTTTTTAAACGTTCGAAAACCTCGGCCGCCCCACGTTAAGCCTATGTAAACTTCGATCGCGCTCCACGCGCTCGCTAGGCACCGAATCGGGATGATTGTGTGCCTATGTAATGTATTATCATACATACATACATACATACATACATACATACATACATACATACATACATACATACATACATACATACATACATACATACATACATATATACATACATACATACATACATACATACATACATACATACATACATACATACATACATACATACATACATACATACATACATACATACATACATACATACATACATACATACATACATACATACATACATACATACATACATACATACATACATACATACATACATACATACATACATACATACATACATACATACATACATACATACATACATACATACATACATACATACATACATACATACATACATACATACATACATACATACATACATACATACATACATACATACATACATACATGCATACATACCTACCTACCTACCTACATACATACATACATACATATATACATACATACATACATACATACATACATACATACATACATACATACATACATACATACATACATACATACATACATACATACATACATACATACATACATACATACATACATACATACATACATACATACATACATACATACATACATACATGCATACATACATACATACATACATACATACATACATACATACATACATACATACATACATACATACATACATACATACATACATACATACAGATACAGATACAGATACAGATACAGATACAGATACAGATACAGATACAGATACAGATACAGACTTTTATTAAGGTCGTCCACAGTTGCCTGTGGCTATTATAACCTCTCGTCATGAGTTAAAAACACAGCGAACATGGTCAGAAAAAGCATACAATAAAATCACACAAGTAAAAACAAGAATAAAAAGCACTGACACACGCCAACACATACACACACACCCATACAATCAGTCAACTAAACCCCGTCGGCATGACGGTGAGAATCGCTGCGTCGGTCAGTCCGGTGCCCGCGGAGCGGCAGCGAGATGTCGCCGCACCTGGCGACGAAACAGCGGCACGGGCAGTCCTAAAAGGTCGCGTGGCAGGGCGTTATACAGCGCTGGTCCCCGGCAGGCAAAACGCCGCCGTCCCATCTCCGTGCGTGACCGGGGAACAAACAACATGTGGTCCTGTCGCGTGGCCCGCTCGGTAGCGCGGGCCTCTGCCACGGTGGACAGGCTCGCAGCCAGCTGTTCAGGCTCGCCGCAGCAACGCACCTTGTGCGTGAGGCACAGTGTGTGGTAAGTGGCCATGCCCTCCGCGCCGAGCCACCCCAGCCTCCCCAGCAGATCTGATACATGGTCGTACTTCCGTCGGCCAAAAAGTACTCTAGCAGCATAGTTTATGACCTTTTGAAGCCGACAGAAGTTTCCCTTCTACATACATACATACATACATACATACATACATACATACATACATACATACATACATACATACATACATACATACATACATACATACATACATACATACATACATACATACATACATACATACATACATACATACATACATACATACATACATACATACATACATACATACATACATACATACATACATACATACATACATACATACATACATACATACATACATACATACATACATACATACATACATACATACATACATACATACATACATACATACATACATACATACATACATACATACATACATACATACATACATACATACATACATACATACATACATACATACATACATACATACATACATACATACATACATACATACATACATACATACATACATACATACATACATACATACATACATACATGAATGATAAGCTGATAGTGAAAGCTGACTGGCGCGCCAGTGGATTCAGCTTTCAGTGGAAGACGTTGTTGTACAATAACAATGTGGGCTTGATTTGTGTTAGATTTTCTGTCAGTTTTTGTATTTTCCGAAAGTGAAAGTGATGATGGATGTTGCAGTGAACTGGCCAGGGATTATTTAACATTTTTGCGTGATAAATATATTGTTCTGATTGGATGGACCTTCGAGACCGGCACCCACGTTAAGTAGCGCTTGTGGTACGGGCTGACTCCACCATACGAAAGCGCAATTCCAGGTCACCGACAAAATTTAGTTTTACGTTCCGAAACGTTTTACGTGGCGGAAGTTTGACGTCACCTGACGCCTGGGAACAGTCCGCTGGTCCCACTGCACTGGCTTCATCTGATCTTGAACGCGGCAGCTGCCTCCAGTATACGAGTATACACAGTAGGCATAGCTGTATGACGTGGCAAGGATGCGTTTTTCAAGCCAGTTCGCTACATGCAGCGTTAAAGACAGTAAGACAGTGTCAGTCACAGTCAACTGCAAGCATGTATGCCATGATAAGTGCGCTGAAGGCGGACAGTATGAACTCGCCTTATTATGTTGATGTTGTAATGGCATGATCAATCTACATGAAGCAACATATATGATAAAATGTTCAAGCTAAAGGTCTTGAATTAATCAAAATCAGTTCCTTACATATTGTTTGGTGGTTGGTAAGCGGCCTGCTTCGTTATGCTAAAATGTTAAATATTACATGTTGGGACGTTAAATGTTAAGAAGTTCGTGTGTGACTCAACTCCATTAACCTCTAAGACAATTGTTGCTGCCATTGTTGCTTATTCAGTGTATGGGGACCACCGGAATTCACCGCGCCAAAAGTTCCGAGAGAGTTTCCACTGGTGATTGCTATTTGCTATATATCCTCTCTGAGTGGCTATTGCCGGAGTTGTAATCACTTGCAGGAGAGCGCAGTTCTTTATCAACGGTTCACTTCACAAGTCGTTCAACCACTTAATTAATTTGAGTTGATTTTAGCTCACAATGCGGGGCGAACGAGCAAGTAGGCACTCGTTCCGATGGTTGGATCATTTAAATTGTTCAGAAGTTCCAGTATATTTGCCGCAGCTGAGTACAACAGCTTTACGAGGAGCTAGGCAACCCTTATTAGTAGAAATGGTTTTATTTCGTTGTTTAATATTTATATTAAAGCTGTGCTCACCATTGCTGTATTATGTGCACATTTGTAGGATATTTGACCGTGTTCCTCAGGTGTGTTTTTATTTACCGTTAACAAATGTTTTAGGCCAATCATGTTTCCCTAAACTGTGACTTGAATTCTATTTATAATGAATTGCTATTTGCTCAGGATTTTGCATGAAATTTTAATTTCATGTTGTAGTGTTGTACATTAGGGTCGCATCTTGTGTTTGGATGTGATTCTAGAATCAGAGCCATTCTCGAGTCCAACAAAGGGAAGTGGAACATATTCGCATGAACATTCTTATGTAAATATTATTATGTAATTATGTAAGATAACGTTTTTTTAGACTCATGATGTAAAACAGAATTTAAAAAACCATAGCATCATACTATTTAATTTTAATATATTAATGAGAAAACAAATAAGAGACAAAATGTCTCTTTTTATTTGTTTTCTCATTAATATATTTAATAGTATGATGCTATGGTTTTTATTCATTATGTATTCTTATGTAAGTTGTATTTGATGGCAGCCTATTAGACCAAAATCATGGTTGTTTTCGATATACCATACAAACTACTATTTCTAGTAGTGACTATATTATAAGAAAATGCGGTAGAATAGAGAGCACATACACATGCACATATGACATACACACACACGACACACCATGATGGGTCCCTGAAAACATGTATCACATGTATCAGAGGCCGACACGCCGCTCGCTAAAGCCTAAACCCGACCGTCGATGGCCGAGTAAAAGAGGATGTAGCCGGCCGGGCTCTGCACGGCACTGCTGTTCAGCTGGTGCACCTCTTGGTCGTCGAACTTGTGTCAGCGGCCCGAGTTGAGGCATCTACAGAAGGCCGTGTAGTGTCCGCTCTCCATCGATCCGGAGTGGTTCACTACGCCGTAGAGGTGGTACTTGTGGTGACGGTATGGCGCCTCCTGGTTGAGGACGTGAGGCGACATGTCCAGGTTTTCCAGCGGGAATTGCAAGTTTGACTGGTTTTTCCGCCAGAGGCCATCGTTGCAAAACCTCTGTATATGAATGATGAGCACGGGCGGCAGGCGCCAGATGTCAAGCCGCTTGGTGGCCTCAGTGCTGCTCTTGCATTTTGGACACGTCCAGCCGCTGATGGTGTCCCCAGCCATGTAAAGCTCGATGCACTCGTACAGGGAACTGCAGCTCGGTTTGGCAGGCATAGGTACGGAGAGGTGTGAGAACGTCTCGAACTTGGTCGATTGGTGGCCACAGCACGAGCACCGCAACGTCGACTTGTGCTGGCCCCAGAGAAGGTTCAGGATGAACGAACGGTTGCTGCCCTTGAAATCGTCCCACGCAAGCTTAGCAGCGCGCGCGTCCGGCACACCATCGTTCTTCTGCTCCTTGAGCGGTTGTTTGCGGTGCACCTCGCTCAAGTCATCTTGCAGAAAATCTAGCAGGTGCAGGAGGAACTCGTGCGCGTCCTGCTGCGCCGAGCCGCGGAAGCGCGCGTGGTGTCGGCCTATCACATCTTTCAGGTCGTGCAGCGCCACTGATCTGTAGTGGCCACTCCAGAGGACCTTGATAGCAGCTGCCAGCTTCTGGGCCACCTCGCCGCGTGACAGCTCACCATCGTGATTGATGCAGTCCTGGTGAAACTCGTTGGCGAAGAAGTTGTTGAGGTCCGGCGTGTTGTTGATGCACTGCACCACAGCGTTCAAGTAGCAGGTGTTGCCCAGATTTTTGAGGCCGGTTAACGCCGAAGCTGGGAGTGGTGACCGCATTCCTTTTGAACCAGGTTCCAGTTCAGAGTTTTTGTATTCTGCTTTCTTAGCTGTAGCCTTCATCGCTGCAACTCCCATGTCGGAGCGGGCTATTCTGGATGTAGCAGCTCCTGCGTCTCCGGCCGCCGCCAGTCTCACGGCAGTGGCGTTACCGCGCACCACCGCCACCGATATGCGCTGCATGAGGCGCTCCATGTCCCGTCGGTCGCCGGTTGCCTGAGCGATGCGTCGGCCGAGCTCCTTTAAGAAGGAGTGACTGTCCGGGCCGAGCGCACCGGACGTCTCAACGGCGACAGGTCGAAACAAATAGCGCCGGCTTATATCGGCATATCGCCGGCGTTTGCGCCCTTCGGCGGCGGTTGCAGCAGCGCTCGCCCGTGCTGCGGACGCGGTAACTGACGAGGCGCAGAAGGTGTCGACGCAGGTGGCGTCCCAGACGAGGCACTTGCCTTCTGCGTAGGGGAAGGTTGTGATGCCGTCCGGGCGCCGTCCATCCCCGCGGTCCAAACCAGCCGGCTCTAGAACCGCTGGCATGCCAGCGGTCGCCAGCCCGCGCTTAATCACATTGTTCAGCTCCGCATGGCGCCCGGCGCTCAGTTGGCAGCAGAGACCGTGCAGGCCACGCTCATCGATATCGAATCCGCAGCGGCAGCGGTGAGGAGCACATATCTCTGCGCCAACCCGCAGGGCGACTCCCGTCCGCAGTGTGTCGGAGTCTAGCAGTGTGCCAACGTAGGCGGCTGGGAAGGCGTTTAGCCAGGCGCCGGAGTGCGGCTGCGCAGCGGCTCGGAGTCGGGCCCGGTCCACTTCTACCGTGCTGTTTTCCAACAGCTGCTTGCTGATTGCTCCTGCCCCTGCACGATCCCACTCACGTTGGTGCCGCTGCCTAGGCTCTTCCGGCGGCGTCAGGCCTGTGCGTCGTTCCCATTCAGCGATGAGATGTCGTGTGGCCTCGCTAACCCGAGTAGCGACGGAGCCGTTGATGTTCACTATCGTGTCAGCTGACGCTACATGTGATGCGAGGTGAGCAGGCAGGGCAAGATCAGCCGTCATCCTCACACCAAGCCCACCGAGGCTAACGGGCAGCGTCGCCTGCCGCCAAGCATAACCATGTAGTTGGACGTTCGTGATGGTCTCCACGCCACGGCGAACGGCTTCGTCGATCCTCGTGAGCAGTGCAGGGTGACGGTAGGCCGGGGAACTGCGCAGAAGATACAAGAGGCGAGGGAGAGCCACGTAATTCTTAAGTAGGAAGAACGCCTGGTGTGCCTCATCCAGAGCCTTAAGACGTCTGACAAGCTTTTCTACCATATGTTGTCCAAGTAGTAGTCTGCGTCTTATCTGAGGATCGTGGATGGGCGCGCCAAGCAACTCTAACTCGTCCATGGAAACTTCCCGGATGTCGGGAAGGACGTTGTGGAGCTGCTGCAGAGCGCTGGGTTTATCCTGATGTGGGTCTTCTCCTAGGAAAGTAACCTCACACTTTGTTGCATTAATGCTGAGACCCACTTTGCCCATTTCTGCCTTGATTCGTTGGATGCTGGAGATGACGCGTGGCATTGGACCCGCCAGTGTACCGTCGTCTAAGTACCAGGCGTTGATGTCTGTGTCTGCGGCTCTGGCGGCGGGGTCCACTGCTAGCGAGAACAGCAGAGAACTTAGTGGGTCCCCCTGCTGAATCCCCGTTTGGGACAAGATTTTGCTTTCTCCGATGAAGAGGGGTGCTGCGTCGTGGTAGCCTTGCCATACGAGTGGATAGATGGCAGGTGCCCTAGCTCGTACAGCCTCCAGCATTGCGTCTCTGCGTGCGGAGTTGAACGCATTGGAAACGTCCAACTTCACGAGTACTCTGTTGTCAACGGCCGCTTCATACTCGTGCACATATGCTCTGACAGCATGCACTGCTGCCTCACAGCCGTTTCTTGTGGCCACGCCGAGCTGTACAGGCCGCAGCTGAGCTCCGATCTGCCGAGAGACGGCTGTCGCGGCGACTTTGGCGGCGATTCGGCGGTATACACTTCCCACAGCGATGGGTCGCAGGCCACCATCCTTTTTCCGAAGCGCGATCAAGGACGCACCAAAAAACGCCGGTGTCGCATACGTTGGGAGGCGACCGCTCAACGCCAGGTTAGTGAGCGCCGTAAGAGCCGTGAGCAGGCGCACCCCAGCCTCGGCAGTGTTTTTGGAGAGCAGGGAGCGCAAGTGGGCAGGTCGGATCCCATCTAGGCCTGCGCTCGAACTCGGTGGGAAAGAGTTAATGGCCCTCATTATGTCCGTCTCGGTGGCTACCAGCGGCACTACTTCATCGTCGGGTGGTGGGATGCCACGTAGGTCAGTAGGCGGCTCCGGGTGTTTTTCTCGCATCGTTTTGATGACGTCGTCTGTTGGGGGCGCGAAGGAGTCGTCTGATGTTAGAGCTCGCAGTGCTCCCCGAATGTCCCCGTCTGTGAGCTTTGAAGTCACGCGGCGTGACATCGCTGTCATCTCGTCCACTGGACGATGTCCGCGGGTGTGTTTGGTGGGTGCGGAGCAGAGTGTCTCGGGATTTCCGCTCTGAGACAAATTGAGGCGTACCTGGGTGGCTAAAGAAACTCTCGTTTTGTTACCCGCGTCACTCCCAACTCTTAAGGCAGTGAAAGCAAAACGCATCAGTTTTCGCCATGCTTGCTCGGTGCCCAAAGAGACGGCCGCGTTCATCAGACGGGCGAGTTCATCGGCCACAGCAATGCGCGCTCCTTTCGGAATCAGGGGTAGAACCCGACCGCTTCGCTTCAAAGTGGCTATTTCAGTGGCTATGTCACTGGTTGCTGCGCAGGTCGGTGCCGAATTTGGGCAGTCATCCCCGAATCGGCAGGTAGTGCACCGTCTACCCTGTTTGACGCAGCGGCATGTCTTACACGGATTGGACACACACTTGCAGCAGCGCGGTGTGCATCCGATCCGTGTGCTCGATGAATCCCCTAGTGGCACCTGTGTATTCATTGTTCATGATTCATATAGTTATTCATCGAGATCTTTTGTCAATTTATCAAACTTTGTCAAACTCCAATGAACATTGTAGATTCGCTTGACACATTCTCTTCCCGGTGAGGTGTTCGAGTCGATTCTCCACGCGTACTCAGGTACAAAATCAAGGGAGGTTGGCCTACTTTCTCGGTACTTGAAAACAGGACAAATCTTAAAGAAGTACCAAAAAATGACAAATTTAAACAGTAATATTACCACCAATTATTGATAAATATACATAAAAATATATGTAGGGAAAGCTTGAATAATTATTAATCTTCTGTATCAACTTTTACATTAATCAGACGCAAAATACAGCAATTATACCGATGCAATCACAGAGATGAATAAACACGTCTACCCTACGTAACACGTCCTGAGGTCTAAAGCTTGGATGGTGCAGTTGGATGGATGCAGTTGTATTTTGGTTTTGGCTACTGGTATGAATCTGAATCGAAAAACAGGCCTTATTTTCGGTCGATGTAGAGGACTTGCGTGTTATAATTTGAGTGGTCAGAGCTTACACAAAAGCTGTGCTTGACAAAGGAGTCTAATCCTGGAAACCAATACAGCCAAATGGTTCGGAGCTCGGACGTAATACTAATTTATAAAGAACATGTGTTTATATGTATTGATGTAGTTGAAGCATATTCTCGTTTTCTCGTTGCATGTCACATCATTTTTAAAGTAGAATTTCAAGGCTATATCCGCATTTTCATAGGAGCCATTTTTAACTAAAGGCTGTCTCTGACAAAGGCCATCCTCTATGACGGTAACTTCGGGACGGACGTCGCTGTTATCCGTGGTGTGGAAGGTCAGCTTGGATGGTGCAGTTTATCAGCACCACGCCGGTGTATTTAAAGCAGTGGCTCCGGCCTGTGAGCAGAGGCGACTGATAAGGAGTGGAAACTTTGGTCAGAACCGTCCGCTGCTGAGCATCAGTTCTCGACACACAATGCTTTCCAACAGAGTATAAACTAGTCTCTGTTTTGGTGCAAAAAAAATCGCTGGGATTGTCTGTGTTTGTGAGTGTGACCGACTAATGCATTACCCGCCAACATCAGTCCTCAGCTAACAGAAAATCACGAAAACGCAAAGCGGTAACCAATGTAAAAAACATTCATTTCCCTTTTCGTTCATAAGCAGTAACACCTTTGCCTATCAGCACGGGCTGAAATCGGAGCCGCCGGCGAGCCCCGTGTCGTGGCGTCTGCCAGGTGTCAGTGAGGGCGCACCCCGTGTCGTGGCGTCTGCCCGGTGTCAGTGAGGGCGCACCCCGTGTCGTGGCGTCTGCCCGGTGTCAGTGAGGGCGCACCCCGTGTCGTGGCGTCTGTCCGGTGTCAGTGAGGGCGCACCCCGTGTCGTGCCGGCAGTCCGGTGTCAGTGAGGGCGCACCCCGTGTCGTGGCGGCTGCCCGGTGTCAGTGAGGGCGCACCCCATGTCGTGGCGTTTGCCCGGTGTCAGTAAGGGCGCACCCCGTGTCGTGCCGGCAGTCCGGTGTCAGTGACCCCGTGTCGTGGCGGCAGTCCGGTGTCAGTGAGGGCGTGCCCCGTGTCGTGTCGTCTGTCGGGTGTCAGTGAGGGCGCACCCCGTGTCGTGCCGGCAGTCCGGTGTCAGTGAGGGCGCACCCCGTGTCGTGACGGCAGTCCGGTGTCAGTGACCCCGTGTCGTGGCGGCAATCCGGTGTCAGTGAGGGCGTGCCCCGTGTCGTGACGTCTGCCGGGTGCCAGTGAGGGCGCACCCCGTGTCGTGCCGGCAGTCCGGTGTCAGTGACCCCGTGTCGTGGCGGCAGTCCGGTGTCAGTGAGGGCGCACCCCGTGTCGTGACGGCAGTCCGGTGTCAGTGACCCCGTCTCGTGGCGGCAGTCCGGTGTCAGTGAGGGCGTGCCCCGTGTCGTGGCGGATGCCGGGTGTCAGTGAAGGCGCGCGATGCTCGGTGAGAGCTGTTGTGATGACTGTGCCCTCCCGTAATGACTGTTGTTTGCCGGCCGCGTCTGTTAGCGGTGGGTTTGTTTGCCGGCCGCGTCTGTTAGCGGTGGGTTTGATTGCCGGCCGCGTCTGTTAGCGGTGGGTTTGATTGCCGGCCGCGTCTGTTAGCGGTGGGTTTGATTGCCGGCCGCGTCTGTTAGCGGTGGGTTTGTTTGCCGGCCGCGTCTGTTAGCGGTGGGTTTGATTGCCGGCCGCGTCTGTTAGCGGTGGGTTTGATTGCCGGCCGCGTCTGTTAGCGGTGGGTTTGATTGCCGGCCGCGTCTGTTAGCGGTGGGTTTGTTTGCCGGCCGCGTCTGTTAGCGGTGGGTTTGATTGCCGGCCGCGTCTGTTAGCGGTGGGTTTGTTTGCCGGCCGCGTCTGTTAGCGGTGGGTTTGTTTGCCGGCCGCGTCTGTTAGCGGTGGGTTTGTTTGCCGGCCGCGTCTGTTAGCGGTGGGTTTGATTGCCGGCCGCGACTGTTAGCGGTGGGTTTGATTGCCGGCCGCGTCTGTTAGCGGTGGGTTTGTTTGCCGGCCGCGTCTGTTAGCGGTGGGTTTGTTTGCCGGCCGCGTCTGTTAGCGGTGGGTTTGTTTGCCGGCCGCGTCTGTTAGCGGTGGGTTTGACTGTTCGATTCGACGGAGGAACAATGCAGGTGAACAGGGACGGCGGCCTGTGTCCGTCGCATGCGGGACCGGGACGGGCATAACAATACTGAGGGAACGAGTAGGCCGGCCCGGAGGACGGGGAGGGCGGGGTAGTGTTGGGTCCAACAGAGGCGGGCACAGTGTGATACATGAGTAAATGTGAGGAATCACAGGGTAGCTCAGCACAGAAGAAGAGCCACGAGGAGCGAGTACTGAGGCGGATGACACACACCAAAAAAAAGTCAGCTGAGCGCTATATCCTGCCGGCAAGAGGAAAGCCTATATCGGCAAGGGGTTGACATTAAACCGCTTCAGAGTTTTCTCTTGGAAATATCAATAGGTTAGCGGGTTAACGGTTCAACGGATTAATGAGTTAACGAGTCAATGGCTTAACGGGTCAACAGGTTAACGGGTCAAGTTATCTGTACCACAAAATATAATTGCATGGCACGGCCGTTCGTGATGACCAGACCAGACCAGATGACCAGGTGGTGCCTATAGCCGGTATAGGGCGGGCGGGCGCGCGGGCGCTGTGTGGTCCGGCGGTCCGGCGGGGCGATGCGGCGGTGACGG
The DNA here is from genome assembly GCA_036785665.1 of Chirona hameri. NCBI lineage: Eukaryota > Metazoa > Arthropoda > Thecostraca > Balanomorpha > Balanidae > Chirona > Chirona hameri. The sequence goes on along the minus strand of JAXIVJ010003926.1, from coordinate 67,721 downwards.
CGCGGCGGCGGCGGAGGTGGCGGCGGCAGCAGCCTCCAGTCGGCGTGTGACCGCCGCCACCACCAGGCCGGCTGCCCATCCACCGCCGGTCACGGCACTCGCCTGTGGACGCCCGACTGTGACGGCTGAGTTGGTGCTGAGTCGAGTGGTGGTGCGACGGGGAGAGTTGGAGCTGAGTCGGAGTTACGTCGCAGCTGAGTTGGATTGGAGTCCGAGCTTGGTCGGGCTGAGTTCGAGCTAATTTCGAGCTGAGTCCGAGCTGAGTCCAAGTTGAGTCTGAGTTGAGAACAATCTGAGTCCGAGTTGAGTGGAACTGAGTTGGAGCTACAGCGGAGCTGGGTCAGTGCAGAACGCTACTGAATTTATGCTAGGCTATTTGTTTCTGTGGCAGAACTGAACTGCACGCTGGTTATCTCCGTGCATCGGTTTCTAACAACAGTGGCACAGAGCAGCTGGTCTGTCAAGGGGCGTGATTGGTGTTAGCCTCACTGAGGACTAAAGCAGGTGTTGAATGGTCCACTAAGAACCAGGATTGGTGTGCATTGGACCACTAAGCAGTGCCAGGGTTAGTGAGGCTAGCAAACTCATTGACTCATTAAGCACAAGGCAGTTTGTTGTGACAAAGTGGTGGGATAAAGACGTCGGTCAACCCGTGAACTGTCGGTGAACTTGGGATCGAGGACCATTAACCTGGAAAAAAGCTCCCATGGATAAAATACCACGCCGACAGGTTACTCATAGCTGTTGAGGACTGCCAGCTGTTGATCGGACCAACCGACCGCACCCGGCGCTGTGAGTCAAGCAACATCGCTGGTGAGCGGTCCTCAGTGCGTCTGGCGAACCTCACTCGATCTCCGACCCGCACCCAGCGTTAGGACTCTCTCTCTCTCCTCCGGATCGCACCGGTGACGCCTCCCCCCCCCCCCCCCCCCCCACACACACACACGATGGAGCTGTCGTCCGCCGCCACGGAGTCGGCCAACCCCACCACAACCACCGCCTTCCCCCTGGAGCCCACCACCGAGTCAGACGAGGAGAAGCTGCGTCAGATTCTGCAGAGTATCTGGCCAAAGCCGCAGTTCTGGGTGCTCATCGTCTGTCACATGATTGTGTTCGTCGTCGGACTGATCGGCAATGCTCTCGTCTGCATCGCCGTCTGCCGCAACCACACGATGCGCACGGTGACCAACATCTTCATCGTGAACCTGGCGGTGGCCGACTTCCTGGTGCTGCTGTTCTGCATGCCGCTCACCGTGCCGGTCGACATCACGCAGACCTGGTTCTTCGGCAGTGTCTGCTGCAAGGTCATCACCTCACTGCAGGTCGGTCACGGGGCTGGACGGGAAAGGGGGATGCGGATGGTGGGGGGGGGGGAGGGGGAAGAAGGGGGTGATGGAAAGTAGTGAGTCATGTTCGATCTCTGGCGCGGGTCCGGGGCGCGCAGTAGGTCTGCAGGCCGAGTTCAGATGGAAGCCAGACGGACATGCAGGCTGTGATGCATGGGGTTCAGACTGGTTATTGATTCAACTTTTTTGGAACGATTCAATCATGATTAATTTTGGAATCTGAATGATTCGACTCACGATTCACCGTTCGATTCACGGATAATATTTTGAGAATTGATTCTTTCCGATTCAAAGAATCAAAACAAATATTTTAGTCGATTCACGTTTGATTCAACATTTAAATATATGTGGTGAATTTATGTCAAATCAATACAAATGGAAACATACATATATATGATCATTAAAACATTGTTACAGCAATAGTATTTCAGTATAAATTGATGTAGCCACTGGGACTACATGTATTTGCACAATTTACCAGTGTACTTGAATTGTTAAGAATCATTACATATTTTGATTCAATCAACCTTGATTTGATGCGGATTTTGATTCAATCACGATTCATGAATCAAAAGATCTGGTGGTGAATCAACTATTTTTGTAGTCAAGGAATTGTGATTGAACGAATCGATTCAATCAGTGTCGAATCAATAACCAGTCTGATGGGGTTCCAATATTAAAGTACCGTCTAAAGTACCGTCTGGTAACGAACATCGACAATGATTAATGAGCTTAGTGACTCATCCCGCAAAAACTCCCTGCCATGGAAAATCGATTCTGTTGGCGCTATGTCCTGACCCGAGGACATAACCATTAGAACAGCTTCCTGCGTTCCATAGGAGTCTGTGCTACCTCTTGGTGGTGTGCATGTTCTTCCCATGTTCAGAGCGGAATTTTGAAGCAGTGACACGTCCTACACAGAATATTGTCATGCTGGTATGATTTTGGGGCGTGGTCCTAGTCGCTGACTGCTAATGCTTTCCCTGAGATCTGCTGAATTCTGACCTTGAGATCTACTGACCGCTGAGCTGAATTCTGAGAAGTTCGCGGTCGGCTGACTATTGACACAGATATCAGCTAACTGCTGAGCTGATAATGATGTCTGTTGACATTGCTGACTGCTGATACGGAAATCTGCTGACCGCTAACACATGCTGTCACTGTCAGCTGACCGCTAACACAGGCTGTCACTGTCAGCTGACCGCTAACACAGGCTGTCACTGTCAGCTGACCGCTAACACAGGCTGTCACTGTCAGCTGACCGCTAACACATGCTGTCACTGTCAGCTGACCGCTAACACATGCTGTCACTGTCAGCTGACCGCTAACACATGCTGTCACTGTCAGCTGACCGCTAACACATGCTGTCACTGTCAGCTGACCGCTAACACATGCTGTCACTGTCAGCTGACCGCTAACACAGGCTGTCACTGTCAGCTGACCGCTAACACAGGCTGTCACTGTCAGCTGACCGCTAACACATGCTGTCACTGTCAGCTGACCGCTAACACATGCTGTCACTGTCAGCTGACCGCTAACACAGGCTGTCACTGTCAGCTGACCGCTAACACAGGCTGTCACTGTCAGCTGACCGCTAACACAGGCTGTCACTGTCAGCTGACCGCTAACACAGGCTGTCACTGTCAGCTGACCGCTAACACATGCTGTCACTGTCAGCTGACCGCTAACACATGCTGTCACTGTCAGCTGACCGCTAACACATGCTGTCACTGTCAGCTGACCGCTAACACAGGCTGTCACTGTCAGCTGACCGCTAACACAGGCTGTCACTGTCAGCTGACCGCTAACACATGCTGTCACTGTCAGCTGACCGCTAACACATGCTGTCACATGCTGTCACCGCTAACACAGGCTGTCACTGTCAGCTGACCGCTAACACATGCTGTCACATGCTGTCACCGCTAACACATGCTGTCACTGTCAGCTGTCAGCTGTCAACATTCAGCTGACTGATGACACCGTGGTCAGTTGACTTCTGACACTGTAGTTCTGACACTGTAGTTGATTTCTGACACTGTAGTTCATTGACTGCCGTCTGTAACTGGTCATTGCATTGGCTCTGTGTCTGCAGGGGCGTCGCCGATAATTTTTTTAGGGGGGGGGGGGGGTCGGCTGAAATGACGAAAAAACATACCCCCATTTGTTGCGTGTATTTAAGCCTTTGCAGCTTTTGTATGTGGATTTTCATGTTATAGTAGGCACTTGTTATTTAGCGCCGTCAAGCGGCGCGATTTTTTTGCGGATTTTCCTGAGTGCTGTTCAAGTCGTTGCGGCCCCCGCGGCTCCCGCGGCCAAAAGGGCGCAGCTAAATCGTCCGCCAATCACAGAGAACTGGGTCCGGAGGTGTGACGTCATACTTTCTGCGGCTTTCGCGGTTGCTCGGGAGCAACCAGAAAAGAACTTCGACATAATTATGGCGCGCGTCCGACAACAGTTGCGCACTGTTTTGTTGATATCGCAGCTCACTGGTGGTTGTTTGACCAAGAATGACAACTCGCAGTGACTCGTAAATGTTCATGTAGTTGAGTGGCTTTGGAAAACATTCAGGGTTTCCATGAAATTTACTATTCATTGCGAACGTTACACGCGCCAGTTATCGGACGCCATCAGCGGCCGCAAAAGTGTTCAAGTTGTTCAAGTTAAGCACCACCTTTTTGGACGCGGGAGCCGCGGCGGCCGCAGACCACTTGAACAGGACTCTGATAAAACCCAGAAATATAGGCGGTGGGCCATGTATAGGATAAGTACTGGCGGAACCAGGGTGTGGGGGGGGGGCGGCAAGGGCAAAAGCCCCCCCCCCCCACATTCAATGCTCGACAGGGGCGGCAATAGAAATTAGCACCACTCCCATAATCCGCTGAAACTGGCGATGAAAATGGGTACTGCCTGCGAAAAATTACTTCCTGCGAAAGAAATGATTTTTTCCTCGTTCTAATTTCTTCTATTTGCTAGCATTTTGGTAGCAGTAGGGATGGGGAAAGTGGCGCGTTTGACGCTATTTTGGAGTGATTCACAACCAACGTAAGCTATAATTTGACACGCAGCGCGCGTCGCAGCCTTTGGTCTCCTGCTGCCTGCTGGGTTGCAGAGGACCGCGTGAGTGAATTTCCTTAAATTGGTAACTATATTGTGTGGATTACGTCTACTAGTATTAAGTAGGGTAATTAGGTTCAGTTAAAAATCCCAATGTTCTTTTTTGTAGCTTGGGCATTCCACGACAAATCGACGAAAACAAAGTGCAAAATGACACCGTCATGTCATCGATTATGACCAAAATTTGTATAAGGGGTAACCTGGCGCGCTAAAGTGAGCTGTGCAAGTTGTATTGCAATGCAAGCAGTGGTTCAGGAGATATTTCCTCGGGCATTTTTTTATAAGGTCACTGTGCAGGCCAATCTTTGTCAGCCCATATGACGGGGAATTTATGAAGCAATATAGATGGATTATATGTCATTAGAATGAGCTGTTTTATAACATGGTGATGTTCATTTTTTCCTCATTTCCAAAAAATCAAAATTAATACGTTTTCGAAATTTTACAACTTTTTTGGATACCTTTTCTCAAAACTTGTTTCTATTTTTTCGCTATGCTATTCTTAGGTGCAAGGACGTGTCAATTAAGTGAATAAGAAAAATTGAGGGATATTTGCCTGCAGATATCTCAAATTTTGTAATTTTACATGCTATTTTATATTAATAAAAAAATGTTATTCGTTAATAATTTTTGATTGAATTAAACTATAATGGTACGGTAAGCCTTATTTTGCTGTTCTCATCAAGACGAGTTGAATGCTCTACCTTTTCTCGAGTTGAATTGAAAAACGAGTTGAAAAACGAAATAGAAAAGTTTTCATCCACGTCCGGGTTGAAATTCAATGTTCAAAACAAAAATGTCTTCCTATTGGGACTCATTTAAATTGTTCGCAAAGTAATCTACCTCAGATACATTGCATTAAGGAACTAAAAATCTTAGGTATATCGTTTAGTGCTAACAACGAGTCAATATTTACAACAAACCTAAAGCACAGGTTACCCCTAGTTGAAAAGAAATTTTGCAATGGAAAAGGAGACATATAACTTTAATCGGGAGGATTACTGTCGTTAAATCCTTGCTAATATCTCAACTAGTTCACTCACTTATTTTTTTCATTACCTACACCCTGCAAAAAAGACACCAAGTAGATTGAGACAAATCTATTTCGTTTTCTATGGGGGGATAAGAATGACAAAGTTAAACGAACGAAAGTTGTTCAAGGCCTCGAGGACGATGGGTTACAAATGTTAACAGTTTTGTTAAAAGTATGAGGGTGACATGGTTAAAAAGACTGTGCAGTTCCAAACACGATTGGTCTGTTTTGATACAGATGGAATTACCCCCTGTTCCAGAACTATCAACGTATGGAACAACAGCCCTTGCGAAAGTTAAATTCAATTTACAAAATCCTTTCTGGAAAGAGGTTATCTCAGCTTGGAGCGATTCATGGGACTCATTCAACCAAAGTAGTGACCAAATAATAACTGAGAAACTTCGGTTTTCCAACGTTTCAAAATATAGGAACAGTATAATAAGAACATGGGATAGCGCAGGACTTAGATTCATAGCGGATCTTATAAATACTACAACAGGAATGCTTTATAGTACAAATTATTTATTAATAGGTATGAGATTCAAATGACGTTTCTTTGTTACGCCTCTCTTATAAGAAGTCTTCCAAATATAGTCAAGGAGTCAAATTACAAATATCGTATTATCAACCCTCTCATTTCTCATATAATAAATGTAGTTTAAACAACTGCTAGAATAGCACGGCTGGCATATAAAGAATACATCTCGCGTCTAAAGACACATACGGCAAATCGCAGAAGACACTGCAAGATAAATGGATTAGAGATGTTGGTCATTTCCAATCTGGGAATATGCTGGATATAAGTATTGCTACTAAGAACGCATATATTCAAGCATTCCACTTTCGTTTGATATCAAGAATCATAGCCATCAACAAATTTGTACACATTATCGGCAAAGCTGAAGACAACTCCTGCTCCTTTTGTTCTTCTAATGTGGAAACACTAAAGCATCTTTTTTTGAGGGTGCATGGCGGTTCAGATTTTCATTAAAAAAAAAATCGGACGTACTGAGATCATACTTTGGACTCGTATGCAACTTTAGCAGGAGAACATGCTTTTCCAAACCTTGATGAATGTAAAAAACGCACATAATATTATGCTCCATTGCAAAAATAACTATATATAGTGCTCGACATCACAATTATTGTAAGCCATCGGTTCAACACTTTTTTAGCAGCCTAAAATTAGAAGCCCACAAGAAGCTGCACTCCGCTAGATTATCTAGAAACATAGACAAGTACTACGATAAATGGAAACAGTTGAAAATGCTGCCAGAACTAAATATTGAAGTTATCATGCGCACACAAAGGCACGCTCATGCACATACAAACACACCCACACATACACGCATGTACACACACACACACACACACACACACACACACACACACACACACACACACACACACACACACACACACACACACACACACACACACACACACACACACACACACACACACACACACACACACACACACACACACACACACACACACACACACACACACACACACACACACACACACACACACACACACACACACACACACACACACACACACACACACACACACACACACACACACACACACACACACACACACACACACACACACACACACACACACACACACACACACACACACACACACACACACACACACACACACACACACACACACACACACACACACACACACACACACACACACACACACACACACACACACACACACACACACACACACACACACACACACACACACACACACACACACACACACACACACACACACACACACACACACACACACACTCGATAGGTGCAACTGCACACGCACACATATAAACTTGGCAATCATCTGCTCACTCTTACTCCCCCCCCCCCCCGCCCCCATTCTTTCCATATACTCAAACATCCTCAAAAACATCCTTTCCTGACGCGCCGCTGCGAATTCCCGTTCTCGGGGGTGTCGATTGACGCTGGGCCCAGCCGGGCGCGAGCTGCGACCGGAGTGCGGAGGGGATCCGTCTGCTGCCGCGTTGGAGCGTGGTCGTTGCTGCTGTCGCGTGCTGTCGTCCTGCTCGCCGCTGTCCGCGCGTGCTGCCGCCCCGCTCGCCGTGATCGGCGCGTGCTACCGTGCTGCGGGCGCGTGCTGTTCCTCTTGCCGGTGCCTGCGTGCTGTCGTGAGGTTACTGTGTCACTACGGTGAACTGTAAACTGTGAACTGCCGCTGACACTGTGAGGTGATGTAACTACTGTGAACTGCGAACTGTGAATTGTCGCTGACACTGTGAGTTACTGTGCCATAAATGTTAACTACGAGACAAAAACACGAGTTGAAATACCTTTTCTCAAACGTGTTTCTAATTTTTCGCTATTCTATTCTTACGTGTAAGGACGTGTAAATTAAGTGAAGAAGAATGATTGAGGGATATTTGCCTGCATATATCACATTTTTTTTCTTCATTTTACATGCCATTTTATATTCATTAAAAAATATGATATTCGTTAATAACTTTTGACTGAATAGAACTAGAATGGTACGGTAAGGGTCATTTCACTGTTCTCATCAAGACGAGTTGAATGCTTTGCAGCATGACCTCTCCCTGACATTTGATGACCTTGACCTTAAATTTCAATGTTAGTAAAAAAAAAATTGTTAAATTTCGATAGTCTTTTGGATACCCAAGCCAAATGTATTTCCTATTTTGACTTTATTATTGTTAAGTGTAAAGAAGTGTCTCTCAAATATAAAAATAAATTGATTATAATTTGTCTTCAAATATGCTAAATTTTGTCATTTTATAAGTTCTTTTTTGTGAAAGATGTTATTCTCCAATAACTTTTGACTGAATACAGATAAAAAGGTAAAATGGACACCATTGTGTTATTGTCGTCAAGACGCGTAGAATGGTATGCAGTATGACCTCTTTCTAACATTTGATGACTTTCACCTAAGGTCAATATCAAGGTTTAAGGTTTTGTTTCCAATTGTGGCCTATGTGGCGATGTTATATATCTTAACACTTGTCTTGTTGCGAGGAAATCGATTGTGCTTAAACAACGCCTGATCGTCAATGGCAACTTTTAAATTCATTTAAATTTGAATGTCGAATAGCAACTTCATAACTTCCTTCTCGGTGTAAAGAAAGCCCGAAAATGCCTCACCTTGCTTTATAATCATCAACGATCGCGCAATTATTTGAATACCAATTAACTCCTATCTTCAAGACAAGTTCAAAGATCTATAACATCGCCGTGTAGGTCAAATTCGGAATGGTGGCATTGCGCCGTGACCTTGATCTTAGGTCAAGGTGATCAAATGTCAGAAAGAATTCATGCTGCACAGCATTCAACGCGTTTTTATATACAAATGAGTTATTCGCTAAATAACTTTTGACTGAATAAAGCTAGAAGGGCACGGTAAATGTCATTTTGTTGTTAATAATTATAGAACTGCTCAAATCATTCCTGTATTTTAAATCCACTTTTAATAGTTTATACGTCAAATGAGCGAAGGTAAAATGTAGGAAATGGTCAATACCTTGATCCTTGATCAAGGTATTGACCATTTACCTTGATCAGCATTATTTTCATTTCCAACATCCATAGAATGAGGGAAATCGTTTGCTAATAATTTTGGAAGTGTTTGATGACATTCGAAAAGAAGAGTATTTTACCAAATTTCAAGCCTTTTCCAAGTAAAAGATCGAGTTAATGTTACGTTAGAGATTCCTTATCCTTTTAACCCGCACCATGCCGGTGAGGGGTGTTTAGACGCCCCTCAATTTTTTGAAGATAGCTCAAAAACAGAGGCGTGCAGCGCCACCGTTTTTGGCACAGCTGTGCCGACATCAGTTACTCACGTTGTGTGAAGTTCTTGACCACGGGTCATCTCAGTTCAGGTCACCAGGCCAGGTCACGTGACCCCACCTCCAAAAAGGTTTACGGTCGTACACGCCACGGCCACAGTTTTGGGCCGACCGGTTTCAAACTTACAGGATTTCATAAGGTCATAGGTACCTACAATTAGGTTATCTCTGATTGTGTATATCAGTGACCTAAAGTCGGGTCAATTTCGTGACCTCCCCATTATAAGTCAATGGGAAGTATTCAAATGCTTCCTATTACGAGGATACGCATGACAGTCCAATTCCTTATGGATCATGCTATCATAGACCATTCTTGATGATCCAGGTGCAATTTGTGTTCAGTGACCCCTACAGGGTCAGCCGAGGTCATCTCCAGCACCAATGTGTTTGTCTCGTCAAGACACGTCTCCCAATATGTAAATATGACCTACTTAGGTCATCACTTGACCTTGACCAGAGGTCAAATGTTTAGGTTAGCCTAAACTGATCGATTTGACTATGATTCGGAGCGCGTTGACGAGACAAACACGATGGGGTCACAAATATTGCCTTATCGTGATTAGGTAAAAAGTTATTTGCGAAGGACAGTTTTGCCAAAAATAGTCATTTTTGCCTTTGATGACCTCTGGAGTCTCAAAATATTGACCTGAGCTCAAATATGAAGACACCATATCGATTGCATGTTTCAAGAGCTGTCTATTTCTCTTTTCTGTTTGTTCCTGGCTATCATAGTTCCCGAAATATTTGGGGTTCTGGAGCAAAGATAGGGATGTTCTATAAAATGCACTTTTCCGGGGAAAAACTAAAAACCTGTTCCACGGACCTTAAAAAGAGACTTGGTACATCGCTTTTGGTCCTCCTTTCCAAAAAAAAACTCCCTACCACCTCAAAAAACGAAACCTTGCAAAAAAATAAATTAATAGCAATGGGAGGACGCCACAAAGTGGTCGTTCGCCCTTCTATTTATTCTCAATAACTTCTGATCCACTTCAGTGACATCGATCAAATTTCGTAGGTAGAACAATTCATCAGGTCACCGAATTATGACGTCACAACCAAAAGTCTGCGCAACAGTTTTTGAGCTGATGGATGCCCTCGTGCTACTTTATTCATTATTATCATCACTTGGCGTTATCAATGGATCATGACGGTCATCAGTGGCAGATCCAGAAGGGGTGGGGGGCTTGCCCCCCTCCCTCCCCTCCTTGAGCCTCAAAGGGGCCAATAGCCCGAGGGGCCCCATAGCCGATCGAAGTGACTCGAAACGAATTGCACCGTGATTTCAAACAAATCGCAAGAAAATGTGCCCACTCGGACCTCCAGAGGGCCCATTCTCGCCTCCAGAGCCCACTCTGGTCTCCGTAGGGGCCACTTCGGCCTCTAGAGGGCCTACTCTGACAACCAGAGGGCCCATTCTGACTTGAAGAGGGCCCATTCTGGTTTGTAGAGGCCCGTTTTAGCATGTGAAAGACATATTTTGAACTAAAAGGGTCTATTCTGGCCTCCATTTTTCTTCAAGGTCAAAAGGGCCCACCAAGGCTTGAGGGGGCCCACCAAGGCCTGGGGGCCCACTTTGCTACGTGGTCCCCTCCTTGACCGAATCCTGGATCCGCCAATGACGGTCATTATATAACTGCTTTGAGTCAGATACAACATGGCCCAGGAAGTCAGAATGGGACCTCAGGAGGTCAGAACTGGCCCACTGGATGCCAGAGTGGGCCATTTGGAAGGCAAATAGTGGTCCTCTGAAAAACACAAGGGTCCATCTGGAATCCAGATGGGCCTTTTGAAAGGCAGAGGGAACCCTTTGGAAACCAGATGGGCCTCTGGAGGCCAGAACGGGTCCTCTGGAGGTCAGAGTAGACCCTCTGGAGGCCAGAGTGGGACTCATGGGGGTAGGAGTGGGCCTGAAAGAGGCCATCTCTGGAACTTAGAGGGCACTTGGCTGATCTGGGAGTGCCCAGACTCTGGTCTGAGGGCCCTTTCAGATCCCGGCCTGGGACCCCTCGGGCTGGGACCAGGGGTCATCTTAACTAGTATAGGGCCCTCATACCAGAGTCGGGGAACTCTCAGACCAGCCAAGGGCTCCTTAGGTTCCAAAGGACCCATCTGGCCTCCATGAGGCCCACTCTGGCCTCCAAAGGACCTACTCTGACCTCCAGAGGCCCGCTCTGACCTCCAGAGGCCCATCTGGTTTCCAGAGGGCCCCTCTGCCTTTCAAAGGGTCCATCTGGCTTCCAGATGGACTCTCTGTACTTTTCAGAGGACCACTATTTGCCTTTGAGAGGGCCCACTCTGGCATCCAGTGGCCCAGTTCTGACCTCCTGAGGGCCCATTCTGACTTCCTGAACCATGTTGTATCTGGATCAAAGCAGTTATATATTGACCGTCAGTGGCGGATCCAGGATTCGGTCAAGGAGGGGACTACGCAGCAAAGTGGGCCCCCAGGGCTTGGTGAGTCCCCTCAGGCCTTAGTGGACCCCCTCAAGCCTTGATGGGCCCTTTTGACCTTGAAGACAAATATAGGTCAAAATGGACCCTTTTAGTTCAAAATATGCCTTTTGCATGTTCAAATGGCCTCTACAAACCAGAATGGGCCCTATTCAAGTCAGAATGGGCCTTCTGGCGGTCAGAGTGGGCCCTCTGGAGGCCAAAGTGGCCCCTACGGAGACCAGAGTCGTTTTCGTTCGTTTCGAGTCACTTCGATCGGCTATGGGGCCCCCTCGGGCTAGTGGGCCCCTTCGAGGCTCATGGGGCCCACTTTGCTGCCCCCCCCCCCCGGCACGGCGAAGGTGGCGCCGAGCACCGGCACGGCGCGGGTTAACGCTTGCTCGTAATACACGCCAGTCGTTGCCGAAATGGGCATCCAGATCATCTCGTATTTACATTTCCAATTACATGGGAAAAGGCGAGAGCTTCTTCGCAATTCAAAGCGCATCTGTGGCGCATCATTGTGCTTTGGCTGATACCTATTAAAATGCATGCCACGCGGTGTGTTTCAACCATGTGGCTTCCGTATCGCAGTAAGGAATTAGCAGTGGCTTAAAATCTGATGTAGTGCGTATATATGCAAACGTGACTGATGCTTTGGGATCACGCTTTATGGATAACACTGAATGCGGTGTCTAGCGACCGTTCACAACCGTTCAAACACATGTTACTTGCATAGAAACCACGTAAAAAAGACGTAAGTTGCATAGGAAAAATACGTACCTGCAGTATAAATGACCACACTAGTGACGGTGTAGCGTGTGGTTTCCAAGCTTCGTTTTCTTACTGCAAGTCGCTACCATATATGACATTAATATTGCCATGCTGTGATGTTGGAATATTTGGTGGTTGTTGAATAGTAGTGCTTCTATCAATCGTAACCACCAGAATCACCCAACAATTATAACAATGTTTGACGTTTCGGTGTAGTTTCAGCTAAATAGCATCAAAACCATTGCTCAGTGTATCCGGTTCCTTGGGTTCACTTCAATAAACCAGTTCTGGTCGCCGTAAATTGTGTCGCCGTGCCGGGATCGCTGTGTTCGCCGGTATATCACGCAGTCAATGAATGTTGTGGCCGTGCCTCTGTATGGAGTGTTTTCAGTATCGGAATCCACACGTGGAATGAATCAAATGCACCGTAAATTATCATCCTTCTGGCGCGTTATACTCGGTAAGTGAACACCCGACTTAGTGTCACTTGATGTTTCGAAAAGATTCAATGATTTTGGTAGCCGGCTTCTTAGCCCCTTTGGTACTGGCATTTGGCACAAAATTGTATATCAACGGACACCTAAGTCTAAACTCGCATGCCACCTCCGACCGAGTCGCGGACAGAAGTGAATTGACTAAGGTAGCGACAAAAGTGAGTCATATTCCGGAGACAAATAGCGATGATATTGAGGAAAATATCTGCCACATACGTTATTATTTGGACCAGCCCAAGCCGTCCATGTATGCATTTTTGGCAACAGCAGGGTGATGAGCAAAAGGCAAAAGACAGTGGCAAACTGCACCGAAATGTGGCTGAATCCTATCTAGTTAGTATCACTGGTGTATAATATCTGAGCCTCTATGGCCCCATCCTATTACACAGACACATGGCATGGAATGGAATGGCTGGTGTTTCCTCTGGAACGGTTCATCTACATCACCTTTATGTTGATATTGCATTTGTAGCGTGGTTAATGCATTTCTCTTATGTGAAAATGACTCATAAAACTTTTCGAAATTTAAAATAAATGCACGTTTCCTCGCGGCGTTTTTTTTACCAGTAGGTACGAAATGATTTTGTTCTGTATTTGAAACTGGTTTGATCATTTCTATCTACCAATTTTTGCGGAGCATTAAGAAACTACGTAGTTGAGAGACAACTGGATGTATTATGAGCCATCTTCGGTGACGGTGTCCTCGAAGGGCAACTGGCGAGAAAGCTCAGCAGAACGTAGGGGACGGTATAACGATTCTATCCATTGTTCCTCCCCAAGCTGGTGAATATGAGTCACTGCTGCCAACCAAGGTAGCATAGGATAGGACCGCCATCACAAACCTTATGTTTTATGTATTCTGCATGTATATCATTATTTATGCCAAAGCTAGCTGCGATGATGCTATACAAGCGATACGAAGATGTTTAGATGCTGCTTTCCCTGCCTCGGTTAAGTATTATACATCAAAGGTTTTACGGTATGGTGATATCGCCTAACTGACCTTCGACAATTGATATGGACAATCTTCTACACAAATGTGTTATCCGTTCCAGTAGCTGGGAACATGGCGCCACATATGTATATCTTTAAAAAATGTGACCAGGTTAAAAGCACATTCAGTTCATTGGGAACAGAGTTTTACCATATGCCGGGGATATGAAAATACAATGTCCCGAGAGGTGTGGTATAACGCGGTAAAAGAAAAATGCCCCAGGGCAAATTTATTTTACCAGAGTTGGATACCCAAGCCGAGGTCTCTAAGGTCCGACAAGGGCCCTCTCAGGCGTAACAAGGAACCTTTAATGCCTGAAAAGGACCCTATGACTAAAGAAGGAGGGCATCTAAATGGGATTATTTAGCATTATTGTCAAATTGTTATTGCTGTTTCGAAGTTTTGTGAAACGATCAGAATGTGTAGTTCAGGTTTTCAGTCCTCTGTTCCTTGCCTCGCTTTAGCTTAACCCTATTTGTAACAAGGGGGGGGGTGGATTCCGCCCCCCCCCCCCCTCATGTTTTTAACAGATATCTCCAGAACGGCAAAGAGCAGGCCCATGCAATTTTGGGACTTTTCATAGAATTGAATACCGCATTTGAAGTTAAAAATTTGAGTTCTTAACCTGAACACAGGCGGTTCCAGGGCACAGTTTTGGGTGGGTTCAGAGGCGACATTTGGCGATAATACGGAAATGCGATCTTCACGGTTTCTTCCTAACTGCCTCAAGTATGAAGGAGTTACATCGGTTTACGGTGATTGCAACAAGTGCAAATTAGATTATGTTAATGAAATATCATAAAAATTGCATGGCAAAGGCGGTTTCAGGGGCTTGAGAAGGGGGGTTTCCAGGAAGTATTCAATGCTTGGCGGGAAGCCAATATAGCGATGTAAGGGGCATTTATAGCTATCAAGATGTAAAAGATAGCTTCTGCTTCCATTATTTGCATAATGTATTACATATAGAGTTTCAAGGGCGTGTTCAGGCACATGAAAAGGGGGGTGACTGGCATGGTGATGACAATATGCTTGTGATAACGGCGCAATAAACGTTTTTGTTTATAATGATATATGCACATATGAGGCCAGAAAAGGGAATAAAGTCTTCTTCTTTTGCAGAGGCGCTCAGGAATGGAAGAGAGGGGGTCATATTATTGCAAGGAAACTAAGAGGCATGGGCGTACAATGATATAACATACTGCAGTTTTCGGATGAAACACGCACCACAGGCTAATCTACGAACGATTATAAGATAATAGGCGATTCCAGGTAGGGTAAAAGGGGGGGGGGAAGCAATGTTAATTGAAGTTGTAAGTGAAATAGTCACTGTTGACTAGTTAGTATCATAATAGCGGATAATATACTTATCAAAAGGTCTTGCGCCGCCCTAGTTTGGATCCTGGATACGCCTATGATGAAGTACAATATGCAAAAAAGAACTATCTACGATCAGTAGCATATTTATAGTGCTGGGTAGCAACTTGTCTGCGGTTACATTTTTTTCCCCAATTTTACCTCCCTTTTTCACCAACCTGGTACCACCTATGGCAAAAAAATATGATTTATAACTGTTTTTCTAATGTCACAATCACATACCATTTCATTTACCAAAAAAACGACATAAAAAAATGGTTTTATTACGCATTTACTTCACCCCCATATTGAGTGACCTGCACACGCCTATGATTTTTGAATTGTCAAACTTCACCGTCATATATCAATTTCCAATTCAATCTCTATCGATTCCTATTAGTTGTGCTAAAATCGGTCGATACACATGAAAGCTATCTTGGATCAAAAATGCCACTAAAATTTGTAGTTTTTGCCCCCTGTTGCCCCCTATCCAAAATTTAGATTTTGTTATTATTTATAAATGTAGATAGTGTTGAGGGGAACCAAACACCGTTTCATTTGTAAAATCGGACGGGTAGATCTCGAGATCTCCGGGGGGCGGAATCCGCCCCCCCCCTGTTATAAATAGGGGTAGCCAGGAGCCTGTTACAAATAGGGTTAACCCGCGACTTACTGGGGGGCTATTTTTTGCCGCCCCTCCCGTTATTTTGCAATAACTCCTAAAGTAACATCGGTATCGTCACTAAACTTGCAGTACCTTCTCTCATATCACTTCTACACATGTTGGCCAAAGGAAAAATATGCGGCTATGATATTTCAACCGGGAATGACGTCAGAGTGACGTCATGTTCTTCGGTTTTTGTTGCAAAATAATGGTTTGCGGAAAACGCTGTCAAAGGTAGGATGTTTGAGATAAACTCAATTGTCTTAAATCAAATTACTGACAATAGACTGGGCTATCAAACAGCTATCTCGGATGTTCGATTTTTTGTTTGTTTAGAAATCCAAATGCATTGATTTTGTTATTACAAAATTTGCAAGAAAAAATCAGATTTATCCCAAAACTGGAATATATGTGATGGAGACGTTTGCGGTGAATATGTGTACCAAATTAAAAGTTTATATCTTCAAAAATGACTAAGTTATGACCTTTAAATGACAAAAATCGACCTCTTCTCACAGCAATACTATGCATATAAAACTAATTTCATTTTTGCTTTTTACTTCTATTTATATGGAACAAACAATGTTCTAAGGTCATTTTTCGCGTTCTATACGAAACACAAACCCATAAACATGTGTTACAACGCTTAATGACCGTAATCTGCAGTTTGACCTCGTGACCTCGGATGACCTTGACCTGACCCAAGGTCATAAACAGCTTAGAAAAGTACTTAGAAGTGTTAGACACACGAATCATACCGATTTATCGACAGCTTATGCGTTTAATATCGCAATTTTGTGCGACAATTCCATCCATCGAGACCTTTTGACACGGTCAAACATTTTGTACTTGACCTGACCTGTGACGTCATTGGTGACCCCGAGGTAAAAAATATTGTGTTTCCCTCGATAAATTTCCCAGGGCTATCGAATGCCGTTTGAATTTTTACATTCCGTCCAGTAGTTCCGGAGATCCGAGGGGGGAGGGGGGGGGGGGGGCAAAACATACCCCCCAGTAAGTCGCGTTATGAAATATACCCCAGTAACTTAACGACGAGGTTAACCCTCGCCGTGCCGGGTGGGGGTGGGGGGGGGGTAAACAACGGCCCCCTAAGGTTTTTCGAGCATAGCGGAAAACGGCGACGCGCAGCGCCGCCAAATGTGGCACAGCTGTTAGCCATCAATTACCCACATTGTGTGAAAGTTTTGACCTCAGGTCATCTTAGGTCAGGTCACCAGGCCAGGTCACGTGACCCCATTTCCAAAACGTTTGCGGTCATACCACAGCCACAGTTTTTGGCCGATCAGTTTCAAACTTACAGGATGCATAAGGTCATAGGTTGTTATAATTTGTATTCCTTGGATTTGTAAATCTCAGTGACCTAAGGTCGGGTCAATTTCGTGACCTTCCCATTATAAGTCAATGGGAAAATACTCAAATGCTTTCTATTCCGAGGATACGCATGATATCAGTCCAATTCCTTCTGGATCATGTTATCATAGACCATTATTGATAACACAGGTGCAATGTTTTGTTCAGTGACCCCCTACAGTCAGCTGAGGTCATCCGAGGTCACCAACAATTTGTTTGGCAATATCTCTCGACAGAATAAAAATAGAGAAGTGAGACCGGTACCAATATGTTTGTCTTTGCGAGACACGTCTCCCAATGAGCAACATGACCTAATTGGGTCACCACTTGACGTAGACCTGAGGAGGTCAATTTTTTAAACCTGAGGGCGACGCATTTGGGGGTGTCGCGGACCGAAGGTTGTTTTTTAAATGTGTTGTCGAGAACTTGAAAGTTGAGGACCCTTTCAAAACAACAGCACGTGCGTCCTTGTGACCCACACATCGTCTCACGTGGTCATACCAAGCACTGTCGCAGAGTAAGCTTAGCAACCACCTGTGAAACATTGTGTGATCCGACTCGGATTCGAACACACGACCCTTCCATTAGTGAGTCTCTTTATCAAAAGACTCTTTTGTTACCCCAACCACACTTGGCACTAAGATATCCGGTGGGATATGGCAGAGTCAGGAGCTCGAGAAGTTGGAATTTGCGAAATGTTCTGAAATTTAATAAACCCACAACAAATATATCCATAAAGGTCAATTTATTTACAAATATATTATTAACAAATATATCCACAAAGGTCAAAACAAGACCCCGGGCAAAACAACTATGTCACGTGCAGATTGCCCGTCGGCCACTTACTCGTACAACGGCAATGGCCTCCCATTGTAACAAAAGGTCGCTGTGGGCTGCACCTATCCGGCTATGGGTAAAATACATCATCCTTGAAAATATCCCGAATGGGCCCTGGTGATACGAAACCAGCGCTTGCGCGGCTGATCCCCTCCCACTTACCCTCCTGGAGCTACCGATACCCGTTTTGGAGCACTCCAATGCCCCAGGGCCACTGCAGGGCTGACCAAATGGCCCAATGTCGAAAAATCGGGGTTCGGTGACATATTCAAGGTCACGTGGCACGTGAAATCGAGTACTAACCCTCCCCCACCCACCTTAGATTGATACTATTATAGCACAACGTGCTCTCAAAGGTATAACGCATCTCCAGCATAAGAAAAAGTTAAATTGTAAGCAAATGTCAAGGTCAATGTCAGGTCACAAAAGGTCACAGGTCTACGAAATCCATGAGACACATGTTTTATGGGTTATTCTGCGCGTCGAATTCGATTGTATCAGCCATTTTCACAATCTGACACCATATAAGGTCAAGATCAGGACATATAAGGTCAAATTTTGACATTGATAAATATAAATAAAAAAGGCATGTTTCTAGACCAGTTTGGTGTCAGAAATACAGTGCTGGCATCTATTTGTTTGTATCTGGTCACTAAAAGTCAGAAAATGCAGTTTGAAAATATGACGTCATGATTTTCTCATACTTAGGGAGCCATAAGTCAGTCAAAAAAGAAGATATTACCTTTAAATTTGGTTTGTTTTTTTTCCACATGTGGTTCTTCAACATATCTTCCGTTTCTTTTTAAATTGTTTGAACATTTTTATTTTGAGGTTTTTTTTACACAAACAAACAAAAGTTGGGGGCGGGGGTCAAAAACCAAAAATTTTAAAACCCGAGATATCCATTTTGTAGCCCTTGCCATTTGCTATCTTATGACGTTTTTCGATTGCATTTTGCTCAAAATAAGGCATTTGTACGACCTGCTAAAGTTTAGCTGATTTTTGTGTCAAACTCGTGTGTAGTGACGTCACTAAATTCGCTTTATCTCGAGAGGAAAAAAATCGACGAAATTTCTTGATGTTTGCACAGAAGACGTACAATTGATGTAGGAGAAGGCACCTGAAGTTTCACATCGATGGCGCTATTGGTTTGTGAGCTATTGCGAAAGTTCGTCAAGGGGGGGGGGGGGGGAACACGCCCCCACTCCCCCAGCCAATGGCGGGTTAACGGGGGGGGGGGGGGCAAAATCTGCATCCCTCACGGATTTTCTCCATAACTTTAAAACTATGAAAGACATCGTCGCGAAACTTTCAATACCTTATGCTACATCAATTCTACGTCTTCTCGCCACATGTCAATGAAATTGATGTAGTACTTTGGGAGATAATGGCGTTTTAAGGACGTCACGTCATGCCATTTTTGGTGGGAAAACGTTTGAGAAAAAGTAGAACATCGAGTTTTGATGCAAATTGCAAATAAAAACGTCACAGGAAAGGAAATAACATTCTCTTCTCAATGGCTATCTCGGTTTTGCGACATTTTGGGTTTTTGATCCCCCCCCCCAAATGTTTTGTTTTAATTACCACAAAAGCAAACATTTTTAAGATATTTAAAAACCAAAATATATTTTAGAGAACCAAGTATGGACGATCCCAAATCAAATTTCAAAGCAATATCTTTATTTTTGACTGACTTATGGCTCTCTAAGTATAAGTTATTCATGAAGTCATGGCGTCCCCCCCCCCCCCTTGTCTAGCTCCGAAACCAATAGTTTGATTTGGACGCAACCTGCGGCGATCGAAAGGTCTCAAGGAGCTTAATTTAACGAATGTTTAACATTTGGTTTTCAAAGTCATAGGTCAGGTCAAGGTCAGTATGGACGATCCCAAATCAAATTTCAAAGCAATATCTTTATTTTTGACTGACTTATGGCTCTCTAAGTATAAGTTATTCATGAAGTCATGGCGTCCCCCCCCCCCCCCCCTTGTCTAGCTCCGAAACCAATAGTTTGATTTGGACGCAACCTGCGGCGATCGAAAGGTCTCAAGGAGCTTAATTTAACGAATGTTTAACATTTGGTTTTCAAAGTCATAGGTCAGGTCAAGGTCAGGTCAAAGGTCAAAATCAAGGTATTTGAGTATATGGGTCATTCTTTCCATCAAAAGCCTTCGATTGCGACCATGATCACCCACAGCGGTCTCAAAGGTATAATACACATACACATGAGCTAAAGTGACATTGTTGGTAAAGGTCAAGGTCAGGTCACAAAAGGTCATTATGCGCAAAATATATACGTAAGTCATGCAACACATGTTTTATGGGATATTGTATACATATAATTCCATAGTCATAGTCATTTTACCGCCTGACTTCATTTACATGAAGTTAGTGTCAAGGTCAGGTCAAGGTCAGATCAAGGTCAGGTTAAGGTCAAGTCAAGGTCAGGTCAAGGTCAGGTCAAGGTCAGGTCAAGGTCAGGTCAAGGTCGGGTCAAGGTCAGGTCAAGGTCAGGTCAAGGTCAGGTCAAGGTCAGGTCAAGGTCAGGTCACAAAAGGTCAAAATTTGAAATCGATAAATATACATAAAAAGGCATGTTCCTTGACCAGTTTTGTCTCAGAAATACAGTGTTGGCATTTAATTGTTTTATCTGGCCATTAAAAGCAAATAACTTTTATGACGTTCCTACGCCTATGGTCTCTGGCGCTGGCAGCGCGCCATTGTGGCTGTCTCTGGCGCTGACAGCGCGCCATTGTGGCTGTCTCAGCTCAGCACTGTGGCTGTCACAGCTCTGAGACGGCGACACAGCATCGCTCACCGGCGCGGCGACCCGTCACCACCGCTGCTGTGGCTGTGTCCTTCACAGTCAGCGGCTGCCACTGAAGGCTCGGGCGTGCTCCGGTTACTTCGCACGTCTAGGCCTTTGTCATAACCGTCCCTGTGGGCTTGGCGCCTGCGTGCATTTGTCGCGGTGCGTGAATGAGACGTTTGGGCAGGGCGAAAACAAACATGACCCGGGCGTGATAAGTTTGCGACCGCCATATAACGGAGCGGAAAAGAAAACGACCATACGGTCCACGATCCTTTTATGCATGGGTGTCGTCAATGCATCATAGACCGAATTTCAGATAACAATGTTATCGGGGAAAAATAGTACGGTTGAAGCAAAGCTGTTCGTCTCAGATTTGAAAAAAAACGCTAACGTATTATAGAAGCAGTGGTGGCGAAAAACACCAATTCTTATCAATCATTTTGTTTTCCTCGCGCGAGCATTGGTTGTCAAGCGTTTTTGTAAACGCAATTGGGTGATGTGGATATAATGCATGTGACTGTGAAATATCACAAGTTTGTATGCGACACCCTGCTTTTATACATCTGTACGCTTCTCTGCATGACGTTTATGTGCTTCAAACTAGAGGTGGCAAAACGTGGACCCGAGGACCCGGTCTCTAGACCTGCAGTCTGGCCCCAGTTGGTCCCAGACTGGGTCCCTCCAAATGATACCGGGTACAGACTGGATCCAACATATGCTTCATGCTGGTTTCACGCAAGAAGGAACACAACGCAGATTTCTTTCATGTGCTGTTTGCCAATCTGAACTGTATGTATTTGCAACTACAAGAGTTAGAGTGCAGATTTGTCAATATTAGTTGCGAGACAACATTTTGCTACTTGGGTCCACTGGGTTCCAACTTGCCTTGCACCGGGTATAACTGGGTCCATTTTTCAGCTTTTGGGACCGGGTCGGTCCCAGAAATAACACTTTTGCCACTTCTACTTCGAACCCCAATTGACTAACTTAATTTCCTAGCGAAACTGTTATACCTTGTTATTGACTGGAATAATTCACCGCATGACCCAAATAAATCTCAACATCATATAGTAGAGCTAGTAATAAATAATCGGTAAGAAGGGTAATCAGACAATTACAATAATAACGCAGTCAAAGGTTACCTCATTTAATCAGTTCGAATAGCGTTTCAACATCGCATTTCATTTGCATACATTGCATTTCAACAGTCTGTAGCCAATGGTCCGTCTAAATTTTGTATACCCAGCACCGATTCAGGCCTTTCGTTTATAAACTTAGTCCAAACATTTTGTTTAGTACATAGCATCGTTTTGATGTTTAGAAACTATGGATACAAATCGTGGCTAAATCGTGACATCAAATGAGGGAAGACCTGATTTCTTTCCGAGTGGTCCAAATTATGTACATTCGTCGCAGCGAAGTTGCACATGCTACCACAATTCATTACATTAGCTGAGTGGCGCCCGTATCGAATATCCATCATAAATAGCCTTTGTTTTATTGCCACGATTCAAATTGGCTGCAACGTATTGAAGGTGTCATTCGGGGCTGCGACAAAAAAACAACGGAGCAGAAAGGCATTCAAATTAGTCATGTAAACCCGATATGCCTTTATTCGCTC
>JAXIVJ010003926.1:22500-40000 GCA_036785665.1 Chirona hameri | reverse complement strand
ATTCGACGATTCTGCGTAGAGTAATACAACTGTAGCCGCTCGTGATTTCAGTAGGATAACGCCCCCTCCCCCCCCCCCCCTCTCCCCCCCCCCCCCCCCCCCCCTTCACTGCACTCGAGTCGCTGCACGCGCTGGACAGGGTCCGAAGCCACTCCTCCGTCAACATATCAGCCTGAAATCGATCGTTCCATGAACTGCTCACTCTCCTGATTTAAGTGGGAAGTCCTACGACTACAGAAGAGCTCAATACCGCCATGGCCCAAGAGGTAGCCCGTATCCCTGCTGACTTGGTCGACAAGGACATCAA
Organism: Chirona hameri; assembly: GCA_036785665.1. Lineage (NCBI taxonomy): Eukaryota > Metazoa > Arthropoda > Thecostraca > Balanomorpha > Balanidae > Chirona > Chirona hameri. The sequence goes on along the minus strand of JAXIVJ010003926.1, from coordinate 39,693 downwards.
CAAGCTCGTCCGCTTTTGGTAAAGCAGCGACGCGGTGTCCACCTGGAGCACATTCTCTGACGAGCTTGGGGCGGCTGCTGTAGGAAGCTCAGCTGGCAGTTCTTTGTTGATTATGGTCCTCCGGCCCTCACTCTACTCTATGTCATTCAGGGTAACGGAAACTCAGAAAACCAAATCACATGAAGAAGGTCAAGACAATAAAGTTGGATAGCTAAATGCATATATATATATATATATATATATATATATATATATATATATATATATATATATTCTTAGATGTTTGTTAAGATATCGTCAGTAACCACGTCACGACACCGTATTAATAACGTCACAATCCCAATGCTTATTTCTTGCTTGCCGAGCACCTCACCACATGACCAACAAAGTTTTTTTTGTGTATTGTGAATGATAGCCTTGTAAATGTTATCCTATTATAACAATAAGGTAACATATATTATAATGACTTAACTGTAACAATCGTTACTTATCAAGTAAGCCTCGTTTTAGGTTGCATGTTAATTACGCTGATAAACAGCTGCATGTCTAGCCTGAGAATAACATCGAAGGTGCCAGGATAGGTGCTTACTGCACGACAGCTCTTCGCTTACTAATTAAAATGCTATTCAAGCCATGCAGCTCAATTCACCTCTAAATTCAGCCTTGCTTGAACAAAATATGGACAAGTGCGGCATTTCATGATCAGCTTTAAACCCAATGAACGATGCCCGATTGCTCCTTATAAGTAAAGAAACATTGCGCCTCATTTCAACTTGCACTGGGATTAGGACCATTTTTGGCACAATGCCGCAGCGCAATGGTATCATGAAGGGACACCACAATAAATTTACCGTCGCTAGAGGCGCTGATGATCAACTGCTACTGCTACCAAGCGGACCGGCGTCTGTGCGTCAGAGTATAGGGCGCATTGTTTACGGCGGAGTTTTGAAGGGGTTAGAGTGGTACAGGTGTGTGCAAACTTATGCGAAATGTTGGTGTCTTTGAGTGTATTCGAAACCTGAAAGCATTTCTCGCTGAGGTCAATCGTTTGACCTCGGGCGGTCAAAGAGTGCCCGCGAGGTCAAATCTTGGGTACCGCATAACTTTTTACCTAAAGTACTTAACGAAGTCGTTTCGACGGCTAAATATTCCAACCAGCCTATAGACGGTGCACAACAAGTGATCTGACCGCCCCTGGTCACCGGTCACAACAGAAGTTACCATTATGGCCTATGGGAGAATCACCGGGTACCGCATATTTTCCCCAAAATCACCTAGATAAATCATTCCACCATCATCGCCTTCCCTTTAACCCACACAATTTGGCGCAACGTAAGACTTGACCCATCCAGGTCACCGTTTGACCTCAGGCCACATGGAAATGCGCATTGGTATGGATTATAATGCGTATGGATATTAATCCATTTAACGAGCCGTCCAAATACGTATTCGTTGTTTACGGGCCGATTGTGTTTCAACTTATACGGAATGTTGGTGTCTGAGTGTATTCGAACCCTGAAAGCATTTCTTGCTAATGTCAATTGTTTGACCTCGGGAGGTCAAAGAGTGTCCGCGAGGTCAAATCTCGGGTACTGCATAACGTTTTTCCTAAAGTAGTTATCGAAGTCGTTTCAACGGGTAAATATTCACACCAGCCTATAGACGGTGCACAACGAGTGATCTGACCGCCCCTGGTTACCGGTTGACCTCAGGTCACAACATAATTTACCAGTATGGCCTAAGGGAGAATGACGGGGTACCGCATAATTTCCCCAAAAATAATTTAGAGAACCCATTCCACCACCATTGCCTTCCCTTTAACCCACCGAAGGTGCACAACGCAAGACTTGACCCCTTCAAGTCACCCTTTAACCTCAGGTCACCTGGAAAGGCGCTAATATCCATTTAACGAGCCGTCCAAATACGTATTCGTTGTTTATCGGCCGATTGTGTTCACACTTATACGAAATGTTGGTGTCTATGAATGTATTTGAACTCTGAAAGCATTTATTGATGAGGTCAATCGTTTGACCTTGGGAGGTCAAAGATTACCCGCGAGGTCAAATATTGGGTACCGCATAACTTTTTCCCTACAGTACTTATCGAAGTCGTTTCAACGGATAAATATTCACACTAGCCTATAGACGGTTCACAAGGAGTGATCTGACCGCCCAGGTCACCAGTTGACCTGAGGTCACAACATAAGTTACCATTATGGCCTATGGGAAAATGACGGGGTACCGCATAATGTTTTTTCTTCCAAAAATCACTTAGATAAACCATTCGACCACCATCGCCTTCCCTTTAACCCACCGAAGGTAAGTTTGAACACAATCGGTCGGTAAACAACGAATACGTATTTTGACGGCTCGTTAAATCGATATTAGCGCCTTTCCAGGTGTCCTGAGGTCAAACGGTGACCTGAAGTGGTCAAGTCTTGCGTTGTGCACCGTCTATAGGCTTGTGGTAATATTTAGCCGTTGAAACGTCTTCGGTAAGTACTTTAATCCTCGCCCTACGGGAGCTTTTTTCACCTTCGCCCTACGGTGGGGGGGCTGACAGGCCCCCCTGTTAACTTCCAAACCAAGCAATTTAGAGCAATGCAGTAAGAACCAGCATGTTGCCTGTCACGAGAGAAATCTAACAGTATGCGATTTTGAGGTTCCAGGTCAACGGGTGACCTTCCAGGTCAAGTGAATGACCTCGGATTTACCATGTCCAGAACAGCGATTTTGCTCTTCAGAAACCTCAAAATTAAAAATTGATAAATGTAAATAAAAAGGCATGTACCTAGACCAGTTTTGGCTCAGGAATACAAAAAAGTACTGATTTGTTCGTATCTTGTCCAAAAATGTCAAAAAAGTTATTAAAAAATGACATCAGTTTCTTACACTTAGGAAGCCATCACTCAGTCAATAATAGAGATATTGCTTTGCAATTTGGTATGAGTATTTTCCATACTCAGTTCTCTCACATATATTCCGTTTTTTCTAATATCTATGAAAATTTTGATTTTGTGGGATTTTTCCTATTTTTATATTTATTTTTATTTTAGGGGTCAAAATCCCCAAATTTTGGAAATCCGAGATTTCCATTTTAAAGAAAATGACATTTTGTATCTTTGGTGAATTGAGTTTGCAATTTGCTTTAAAACTCTATTTTATACGATTTCTCAAATATTGCTCATTTTTGTTACCAACATGACGTCATCAAAACATTATTATCTCCCAAAATACTTGACCAATTTTAAATAAATTTATACAGCCTACGTATAATTGTTGTAAACTCAGCTAACACAAATTTCAGCAAGATGCACGCCATGTGTCAAAAGGTATTCCAGAAAACCTCAGGAGGGGGGGCTGTCAGCCCCCCGTAGGGCGAGGGTTAAGGAAAAAGTTATGCGGTACCCAATATTTGACATCGCTGGCACTCTTTGACCTCCTGAAGTCAAACGATGTACCTCAGCAATAAATGGTTTTAGGGTTCGAATACACTCATAGACACCAACATTTTGTACAAGTTTGAACACAAACGGTCGGTAAACAACGAATACGTATTTGGACGGCTCGTTAAATGGATATTAGCGCCTTTCCAGGTGACCTGAGTTCAAACGGTGACCTGGATAGGTTAAGTCTTTTGTTGTGCACCTTCGGTGGGATAAAGGGAAGGCGATGGTAGTAGAATGGGTTCTCTAAGTGATTGTGGGGAACAAATTATGCGACACCCCGTCATTCTCCCATAGACCATAATGGTAACTTATGTTGTGACCTGAGGTCAATCGGTGACCAGGGGCAGTCAGATCACCTGTTGTGCACCGTCTATAGGCTGGTGGGAATATTTAGCCGTTGAAACGACTGCAATAAGTACTTTAGGGAAAAGGTTATGCGGTACCCGAGATTTGACCTCGCGGGCACTCTTTGACCTCCCGAGAATGCTTTCAGGTTTCGAATACACTCATAGACACCAACATTTCGTATAAGTTTGAACACATCTGTACCACTCTAACCCCTTCAAAACTCCGCCGTAAACAATGCGCCCTATACTCTGACGTACAGACGCCGGTCCGCTTGGTGGCAGTTGGCATCAGCGCCATCTACAATAGCTTTCAATTGTGGTGCCCCACTTATGATTAGGCAAATCGGTATATGGAAGCACCATATTAAGCTCATTCGTTCATACAGAGCCTTCGTCACTCAGTAATGTCAACGAGCATCTTGAATACCACAGTTTATTATTAAAGTCATGTGGTACTAGAGAAAACAGTAACCGTTTTCACGAAGGATTATTGTGCGAAACTTTTTGAAACTTTTTAAAATGTTTTGAAAAGTTTCTATGATCCATTCCTTAACTACACAACTTTAACATGCGATTTTTGGCTAGAAATGTCCCTCAGAATTTTGTAATATGTTGGTAAGAATATAATATGTTGAACAAATTGTGGTTTGGTGGATATTAGCAAAATAAGTATTGATAGGTCAGTTGTGACTCCACCGACTGAAACTTTTCAAAACATTCAGAAGGATTCAGAATGATTCTTGTTTGTTTGTTTATTTATTTGCACAAATCGTCGATGGGATACCCCAATGATGGACGAAGTCAAAATGTAAAATCACCTAAAGGTACAAGACATTAGACAAATACATGTTAAAATATACGAAATACATCCTAAACATAAAATATGACATGAACGAAACATTTGGCACACACAGTACAAAATCAGTTACAACGATGCGCCGTACAGCCTCACTTTGGTGCGGAACTGATGGTACGTATCGGCAAAGAGATCAGCATTTGGGCACGTTCCTATAAAGCGGTTAAGTTGCCTGGGCAGTCTGGCAAACAGTGACCAGTTTGAACAGTTTGACCGTATTTACCCTGGCGTATGGCACATTAAACAATGTGAGGGTCAGCTGCCTGGTACTACGACACGGTACATTTACGAAAAATGACGATGATATTTTACCCTTAAAAGCATTGTGAATGAACATGAGATCATGCTGGGTCCTACGTACCCATACAGACACAAGTTTAAAATGAGACAATAGGTCATCGTACGCCATGGATAGTGATTGCGAGCGACAGTGAGCGTTCAGACACAGCAGGAACTTATGCTCTATGCGCTGCAGCCTATCAGTAGGTCTGCTTACATATCATAAAATAAACTCCTAGGAAAATATTCCTAGGAAAATATATTCCTAGGAATTTAGACTTTTTAGCTTTTCTAATGAAATTTCCCTAACCTCATTTTTTTTTTTAATAATAAATTTAGTCCGAATGTTTTTTATGAATGGATTTCCGAGGTCAGGACCCACGCTAAGCAGAGCTTGTTGTGTAGGTCCTGACCTCACCACCCGATCGCGCAATTCCCGTTGGCCGGCAGAATTTAGAGACGAAAGTTTTACCTGCCCGACATATCTGGACACGGTCCGCCCCGCTCACTGACGTCACCTGACCTTGAGTGCGACCGCTGCCACCGGCCACAGGCGATCCCAGTCAGGAGCAAATAGCGAGCGCCGAAGCGACTCGAACCCGGGCTGCCACTACCGGGATAGGTCAGAAGTCCAGCGTTCTCCCACTGAGCTACAGGGGCGGAAGATTGGTTTAGTCTGTTTAGAAACCGCTGTTTGTGCACGAGAATACACAAAGGTACTCTTCCATATGCTATGTTTAATCTTGTTTGACTTACTCGCAAGTTACATAGCATGTGTTACATGTTATTCAATAACTTTTGGGAAAACTATGTTTCTGGATGGAGTTCGATGTTTCATGCTTATATTTCTCCAGAATATGCCTGAATGTCTCAATTCCCAAGTGTGGGAAATCACGTGACTGCATTTCGGCCGGAAATGCTTACAATGTTTTCTTCTTTTCATTTAACACGCAACGGCTACGACGAATTTTTTATGGTCGCGGAACTAAGCATATTTTTATTACAGGTGCATACAGATCTCGCCATTCAACAGAGGACGCCGTGCTCGCCGCTGTCGAGCGCCTGGTCACCAACATCGACGAAGGCCTTGTATCGTCGGTAACGACGATGGACCTCTCGAAGGCGTTCGACAGCGTCGACCACGGCCTCCTCCTCACAAAATTGTCATGGTATGGTGTAAATGACGTGGACTGGTTTAGGAGTTATTTGAGCGGCCGAAGGCAGATGGTGCGTGGTGGACGGTTGACTTGTCCCGTGACTTGTGGTGTGCCCCAGGGCTCGATTATTGGTCCAGTCTTGTTCATTTTGTTCTCAAACGATTTATATGGATATTTGACCCATGGCCGCCTCATCTCCTACGCTGACGACACCGTGCACGTTGACTGCGCGTCCCCTGACGGACCTGGTCTCGCCGGGCTAAAAATTAGACTGGAGCTCACCTTGCGTGAGCTCCAGTCTTGGTTTGATTCTAACTCTCTCAAAATGAACGCGAAGAAAACTGCTTTCATGCTTGTTGGCTCAAAGAAAAATTTGGCAAAAACGGAAAAATTTCGGTTTGAATTAAATGGTTCCGAGGTGCAGGCCTCGACCAGCATCAACATCCTCGGCGTCGTGGTGGACCGTGGTCTGTCATGGGACGCGCATGTCTCGAGTGTCTCCAAAAAATGTAACGGTATCCTCGTCTCTCTGTACAAAGTTCGGCATTACTTCACCTCAGAAGCCCTTAAAATTATAATTCAGGCGTACGTGTTCCCACATATCACGTACTGCCTGTGCGTGTGGGGAGGGGCGACCAAGGGTCAACTGGTCAAAATCCAAAAACTGATAAACTTTGCCGCTCGTATCGTCACAGGACTCAAAAAGCATGATCATATAACCCAGGCTCTAAATTCTTTAGGATGGCCGAAGATCGAGACTCTGGTGGCGCGCCGCGACGCCGTAAAGGTGTTTAAGGCGCTCAGAGAGGAGGGAGCGCCACCCGAGATACGCGCTATGTTCACCCCACGTGCCGCTGTTTCCACACGCGAGACGCGCGCCTCTGATCGAGGTAGCCTCCACCTGCACAAGTGCAGATTGACCGCCTCTCAGAAGGCTTTTTCGTATCGGGCTGCAGTTGTCTGGAACCGCCTGCCACCACAAGCTTGTGCCGCCCATTCATTGGATGGTTTTAAGACCGCTATGCGAAGTGCGATTTTACCGATGTAGTGTAGTGAAGTGTACTCGTTTTTATCGTATTTTGTATATTATTTGTAACACTGACATGAAACCAGAATAGCCACCTCGTGGATGGTTTTTAATACACTGATTGATTGATTGATTATTATTTTCTATATTTCTATATTTGAGCGGACGTAGGCAATATGCGACGTAAGTACTGATGTCCCTTCGATATATCCTCTCGGGTTAAGTCTCTGGAACGATCGAATAAGGACGCCAAGGGCTCTATTGGCTCTTCTCATGATATTTTCGATACGATTGCTGGATGTCAGCTTTGCGTCTATAATTACTCCTAAATCGCGAATATATTCCACGTTTTCCAACGTGGTGTTTCCGATCGAATATTTCGTCACTAGAGGCTTCGTTCTCAGTGTCATCCGAAAAGATTTGCACTTGGACGGGTTCAGTTTGAGGATCCAAGTTTTGGACCACTTCTATAGCTGATTGAAATATTTCTGGAGTACTTCAGTGTCGCTTAGACAAACAATTTTTCTGAACAGTTTTGCATCGTCAGCAAACATCAGAACCCGAGAGGATATACTGTCCTGCAAGTCATTAATGTATAAGACGAACAAAATTGGAGAGATGAATCCGCCTTCGGGTGCTCCCGACGTTACCCGGCACCACTCTGAGCACTTCCCGTTGACTACCATCCGCTGTTCCCGGTTATCTAGGTAAGATGTGAATCATTTTAGGGCCGAACCAGTAAATTTTGTACGAATTTTGAAGTTTGTGTACCAGCAGAGATCTGCTTGGGACTCCATCGAAGAACGACTTAAAACCGATTGCATCTATACAGATTTTTCGGCAGCCTTTCAAAGTGTAAATCATTTTTCGGCAGCCTTTCAAAGTGCAAATGATTTGCACTTTGAAACGCTGCCGAAAAATATGTATAGATGCAATCGGTTTTAAGTCGTTCTTCGATGGAGTCCCAAGCAGTGCCCGGTAGTGATTCCAGGTTAGATACGCGTGGCGTGGCGTGTTCTGTGGCGTGTGACGCTATTGGACGCAATAAGCCCAGGCTGCACTATTCGTGATTGTCAAGGAAATCACGCTCGTGTTCTCCGTGTTTGCAGAACTTCCTTGACCTCCTGGATCTGCCGGTCAAGCAAATCATGCAAGGAAAATGGATAAACCACTGCATTTCTTTAATCGATAAACCACTGCATAAATATCTACCAGCTTCAACGCAAGTTTCAACACTCACAATTTGCTCAAACGCTTCTTCATTCATCTTCCGCCACGATACTCAGCACAAATTATTCAAGTTTAGGCCTAGTATAGACTACTCAGCTGAACTTGCTCTGTTACGCGAATCCCGACAACACGGATAACACGAGCGTGATTTTCAGGAAATCACGCATAGTGTAGCCTGGGCTATAGACTCGCCCGCGCAGCCCAATCCGGCGGGCGGGCCGTGCGGCTTGGCTTTGTCCATGTGCGTGAGGCACTCGGATCGGAGGCGGCGACGAATCAATGCTGGCGCATCACTGCGCATGTGCAGACCGACCTGTGATCCATGACGCTGCCAGATTTAGTAACTAGTATGACGGTATGCTAAACTGAACGAATGAACTCTAGACGCATTTGTTCTTTAAAAACGACCAATTTTGTATCATAAACTTGCCATGAGCTCAATACATGTTTCCATAACTATTGAACAGTGAAAATTTCGCCTAAATCAGTATTTTATTTCTTGGAATGTATAATATACTAAGACTTGTATACCAAAACTTTTTAAAACATTTCAGAACTTTTCAGAATCTTTTCAGTGCAATAATCCTTCGTAAAAACGGCTAGTATAAAAGTCTTAGGTATACAAGTCTTATAAAAGTCTTAAAACGAGCCGTTTTAAGACTTGTATAAGACTTTTATACTTAAGATTAAGACGAAAAAAAAAACAATCGAAAACTTTTGAACAATGCAATCGCAATTGATGTGCTCAGATTTTAGCTTAGGATGTTCGATTCTCCAGAATAGCTATAGCTTCACAGCTCATCAAATGTAAAAAAACGTTTTTTTAGAAAAACAAGTTTTCACAAATAACATTTTACCTAATAAAGATAGGGTAATAATTTTGAAGCCGTCATGTTTGTCTCGTCAAGGCACTTCGCATCATATGCTTGATGACCAGGTTAGATAAACTTAAAATTTGACCTCAGGTCAAGGTCAAGTGGTGACCCAATTAGGTCATATTGCACATTGGGAGACGTGCCCGACGGACAAACACATTGGTACCAGTTTCATTTCTCTATCTTGATTTTGTTTAGAGTTATTGGCAAACATGTGTTGGTGACCTCGGATGACCTCATCTGACAATGTAGGGGTCACTGAATAAAAAATGCATCTGGAACGTCAAGCATGGCCTATGATAAGATGATCCAGAAGGAATTAGGCTGATATAGTTCGTATTTTCAGAATAGGAAGTATTTTATTATTTCCCCATTGACTTATAATGGGGAGGTCACGAAATTGACCTGACCAAAGGTCACCGACATACAAAATCCAAGATGCACGAATTGTAGGTATCATTGCCTTTATGAATTCCTGTAAATACAAAATCGATCAGCCAAAAACTGTGTCTGTGGTACGACCGATTACTTTTCGGGGGTGGGGTCACGTGACCTGGCCTGGGACCTGACCTGAGATGACATTATGGCCCAAAATTTTCCTCTATGTGGGTAATTGGTTCCCTAACAGCTGTATCAAAAACGGTGACGCTGCGCGCCGCCGTTTTTCGCTATCTTTGAAAAACCTTAGGTGAAAAAAAAAACTTAGGAAGAAAAAAAAGAAGAAAAAAAAGAGGTGAAAATACGCGTTATCCGCTGCTTGTGCGTCAGTTTCGCACGACATGAACGCTGCTCAACAGTCCTGGTTACGTTGCGTAATGCCATTTGCCACATCGGTGTACATCGTGCTCAGAAAGACATAATACAAACTAGGCTTAGTGTCTGTGTGATATGACTAAGCATTGACGAAGAATCGCTACTCAGTGCATTGACAGCCTTCCCTCATTTCCGGCAAATCGGACATTACTTATTGAAACCGGTTTATTGATACCCGGATAGTTTATCTTCGTTGTCTCGAAGTAGCTTACGTTACACACAACTGCTGCTTCTAAATAATGATGAACGCTCCCGTATTCGGCACGCCTAATCGAACCGATACGGCTACTCATTGATAAGGCATGACTTCCTCAACCGGCATGTGCAGCTTACAGGTGGTGACGCGGAGGCATCGCTATAGCACCCAATGATAGATAATTGTTGCTACTGATGCAGCTCTCAACGAAATATTTGTTTTAGCTAAAGCTCCACGAGATGCATCTTCGGAAGACCCATCTATGGCCTTGGGAAGACCTAATGAGCTGTGGTTTTCTTTAATAATGCATTCGTCTAAAAGCCCCCGTGCCCTTCCTGTCGTTATGTTGGCGCATCGATACTGGAGACAAGTTACGCGCGAGCTAATCAGTCTTCATTATTCATTTCCGCACTGACAAACCGGACCAGGGCACCGATGCGTCTCATTTTTGCCGTCTAGGACTCAGCCGATCTATCAGGTCATCAGCTGATATCGGCGGGAGCAGTCGGCTGCTGTTACGGGCTGCCAGATCTCTGGTCGGCGCTACTTCTTATATCGGAACCATACCGATACTTCGTAATTCAAACTATTATTGTGGGGCTCAAATTTAGATTTTAACAGAGGTATGTCGAGCATCGATGATAAGTTTGCCTATTCCAAACTTTTATTTCAATTTATGCGCGCATGATATTCGTCTACATTTTTTTTGTCTACTGTAGAGGCTTTGTGCAGTAAAAAATGCATCTATATCTATTAAGTACGACCATTTTAGTTTCATCGACAATGAGGTTCCTAGAAACAATAATACTTCTTCTATAAGATATTTCATAAAATAATGTAATATATTACGATATATAACATACTCCAGAAATTATCTGCCATATTTTCTTTTCCCTCCCTCAACAAACATTTGGTGTGCAATTCGCACATTCAAATCAAATTCTGACTTATCGTCTTAGTCATCCTGCCATCCCCTCCCCAGTATTCAAGGATGAGGGTATTCAATAATACGTGCATTCTGTAGATCGTATCAATAGCAGGCACAAGACGGCCACGTGAACTCAATTAATCAGACTAAGGCCCACGGCGGTCGGTCATGCTTACATCCTGGTGGACACCTGCACCTGTACTCATGCATTGACCAACAGCTGCTGGGGAGTACGTGGGCGTGAGAGGCTTACAGCTTCTCGCAAGAGCTTACAGCTAAGTGTTGTTTATGGTATCGCGCTTTGCAGAGTTCTTAAGAGTTCAGAGTTCTTACAGAGTTCACCTTGACAGAGTTCTTGATAGTTGGCAGTAAGGGGCACATTGAGCTAAAAATACGAATATGAGTATGAGGTGGTGTTTGGTTTGGACCATAGATGGATATATGTGGATACAAAAGCAAGTTTATCTTGATATGACACGTGACGTCATACAACACCAGTGGTTGTTCTGGCCCCGCCTGGCGCCTATTACAGTCTCTGACAAGGGGCCGCTGCGCCGCGCGGGCGGCTGAGCGGATATTAGCGAGGCGTCGTGATCAGACTACGTGCCAGAGAGTGTAGCAAAAGCCCTGGATGTAAGGGCAACAAATCAGCCAATCAGCGATGGGAGATACGATGTCCACTGCCGTATAAAGGAAGAACCACATATGTCACGGTGTTCGGGCGATTGACATACGTGGTTCTTCCTTTGCATGACATGACTCGTTCCGGCTTCTAGGACACCGGTAAGCCAATTTTAATTAATTAAGGGGTTTCTATGAATATATGAAAGCTTCTCAAGTCAATTTTCGAGCATGGAGTACAGCTTGCCTATCTCAACGCAAACCCCCATTGACAAGGTGAACAGTTGGAGACCAGAAAACTGGAGACCAGTTTTATACTTATCGCTGCGCTACAGCATTGGCTAGCTGGGTAGCTGGGTGGGCACTGGACATTGGCTAGCCGACATTGGCTAGCTGGGTAGCTGGGTGGGCACTAGGCATTGGCTAGCCGACATTGGCTAGCTGGGTAGCTGGGTGGGCACTAGGCATTGGCTAGCCGACATTGGCTAGCTGGGTAGCTGGGTGGGCACTAGGCATTGGCTAGCCGACATTGGCTAGCTGGGTAGCTGGGTGGGCACTAGGCATTGGCTAGCCGACATTGGCTAGCTGGGTAGCTGGGTGGGCACTGGACATTGGCTAGCTGGGTAGCTGGGTGGGCACTAGGCATTGGCTAGCCGGCATTGGCTAGCTGGGTAGCTGGGTGGGCACTAGGCATTGGCTAGCCGACATTGGCTAGCTGGGTAGCTGGGTGGGCACTAGGCATTGGCTAGCCGGCATTGGCTAGCTGGGTAGCTGGGTGGGCACTAGGCATTGGCTAGCCGACATTGGCTAGCTGGGTAGCTGGGTGGGCACTGGACATTGGCTAGCTGGGTAGCTGGGTGGGCACTAGGCATTGGCTAGCCGACATTGGCTAGCTGGGTAGCTGGGTGGGCACTAGGCATTGGCTAGCCGGCATTGGCTAGCCGGCATTGGCTAGCTGGGTGTATGACAAAGCGTTATGACCCACTTGTGTTCTGGCTTACCACCGCAGTGGCTGTCTGGGTGTTTGCCACTTGGGCTATGGTGTGGCGAGACAAAGTGCTGTGGTGTGGCGATGCATACTATAGTCATTCAGGTAAACGTATGAATGTGCGTACTGCGTGTATGGCCGAATGATTTGGACGATGACATTGAATATGCAAATAGGTTCCAGGACCCAGTCATGCTTGCACTGTGGCTCGCTACGGGAAGAACATGGAAATACTACCGAGGAAAGCTAGAAATGAAATAGTGTCAAACCTGTCAAAACCTTCAAAACCTTCAAACTTCTAACCTGTCAAAATCGTATTACTTCGCTGGAAACGGTACCACGAAAGAAACACATCATGACATTGCAAATTATCTCTCAATCTCTGTCCTCGATCCGTAGCGAAGCGCTCTGGAACACTACCATTACAAATATGACGACACACTGCATATACTTGTCGCTCTACCGATCCAAAATTGCATAATCCGTCACCGTTAATCGGCCAATAAATAAATTAATATTTCCCTAGCCGTAACTGTCCTTGACAGGTGCCGAATCTCGCCTAGGAGATGTCCCGTCTTACAGGTCACTTGGTACTGCTCGAGTCGGCTCGGAGTCGACTCGCGTCAGTTCAAGTCTGTTCGAGTCTGTTCAAGTCGGCTCGAGTCTGCTCAAGTCGGTCGATTCTGCTTCAGTCCGGTCGAGTCGGTAGATTGTGGCGTCCCCGTTGCCGATCGCACCACTTATCTGACGGTCAATTTTTATTTCCCTTGTGTGGTGACAAAATTACAGAAGTTACAACGAGGGGAAATCCGGATTACCTAGTGTCATGGAACGGGGCTACTGGAATGGAACGGTCTGCTGCACTGCTGCTGTTGTTGCGATGGTGATTTGGGATGTAGGGCACGACTCTGACGTGGGATGAAGATGCAGATTACTATTGAACAACGGAAGTTATGAGATTACCTAGGCTTATAAGGAATGCATATTATATCCACCGCCAGAGCCGCGAGTGGAACACTATGCCAAAATGTAAACCTCCGTTTAATCTTATATTATTAATTATAAGATGTCCGTGTTTGCGTGCGTGCGTGCGTGCGTGCTTGGTACGTACGTGGAAATCAAATAACGTAACAGTCATATACAAATCGGCTAATAACACGACAACCGTTGCAGCTAGGTGCGTGAAATTTGGTACGCAGGTCCGGTGGCAGAGGCGCACCATCGTATTAAAATTTCAACAAAATCCGACATACGTGTCGGCCACTGTGTCGGCGACAACTGTGTCATTGGTATAACATACGAAACGGCCAAATTCACAAATCGACGAAAACGATCAAACACGCGTCGATCCCGGGCCGATAACTCGCAAACCGAGGATTGCAACGACATACGATAAACAAGATTCGACAGAGAGTACATTGGCCTGGCGTGTCACATGTAGTTCAGAGCAAAGCTTAGTTCAAGTCGAAAGTTATGACAACTTATATATAAAAAAATTCAGTATTTAAATCGGTACTCGGAAACTGTTGAACATAGAACGCTGAGACTTCACCACTTTGCAGGCGAAGGTACTCTCTTATTTTTTTTTTAAACACAAAGCCGTTTGAGTAATATTTAGTCAGGCTGACAGGCGTTGCAATATTTTGGTAATATTTGTTGACCATGGTATTCTTCCCAACACCGTAAAGGATAGCACGAAGACGAGTGTTCACAAAAAAAAACAATATACACCAGGATACAGTCTTTATTGACCACTGTCTACCCAAAATATTTCGCTTCTAGGTGAAATGATAACATATGATGAAAACAAACGTGAATAATTCCTGACTCTGTGACGCGGACTCGTCGGGACTCGCCAGGCGACGGCTGCGGCCGGGATTAGTTTGCCGTCCGCCGTCAGAGGCGCTAGCTAACAGCCAGTGACCTTAGCCGGCGAACGTGCGAGTTCCCCACGGCCGACAGCGGGCGCCTTTCATAACATATAAATTGGACCGGGAAATGGGCAGCGAATGAACTGGCTGGCTATATATATATTAGCTGGTTATATAAGTAAATGTGTCCTATGTTATCCACCTAAAATATTCCGCCATCGGCTAATAGTTAAGTTATGAGGAATACAAAATGCAAAATATTGATTAACACTAAACAATGGACGCTCAACAGTACGCGTCGGTGGTGTAGTGGGTAGCGTCGTTGATTACTAAGTGAGTGAAGCGGGTTAGATTCCTGCAGGCGCGCGGGATTTTTCTTAAAAGGGACATAAAATATTAAAATATAAATTAGCTGACTATACAAATATATGTTTATTATTAAAATGAATACCTAAATCGGACCAGTTAATGGGCATTGAACGTATTGGCTGCCTATATAAATTAGCTGGCTATATCAATACATGCTATACAAATAAATGGCTATATACAAAAATGGTTTTATTAAAACAAATACCTAAATCGGACCGGTTAATGGGCATCGAACGTATTGGCTGGCTATGTAAATTGACTGGCTATATAAATAAATGGCGATATAAATAAATGGGCATATAAATTTCAGGCTTTCTAGTTTATTAACTTAATCATAAGCGTCATTGATAATTTTACAACACGATATGGAATATCATAGTCGTCATTCTATGATACTTATAATTACTAGATGGCCAGCGTTGCGCAATGCGCAATATGTTCAAAATTCGCGGTTAATAGTTCGCAATCCTCTAGTCTAAATGACTCGAGATAACAGCGTCAGTTGAGCTTTTTCTCACTCTCACACCACATGTGAAAAAAACACATTTGCTAGATGTTACGAAGTCCTGGTAATAAGAATATTACACAAATATAAACATCGTTAACATATCACAACCCGATTACCTACCCATTTTATCCCTTTCTGATCTTGGTCCGAAGCTCATATATTTGTCCTTTTCCTTGCCATATTGTGTGTCCATTTCGTTTTGCAATCTTCTCTTAAATTAGAATGCACTTCAAAATACATAAAATAGGTAATGACTTACACTAAAGCAAAGAGGGTATGTTTGTTCACGAAGCCAAAAATATACATCACAGTTATCAACCATCTGCATCGCTGAACACTGCGTATTCAAACCAAGACTCAAACTGGGCACTGTTTATGCGTCAGATGTGTAGAAGATTCGTCTAAAAATACAGCCAGCTTTCCCAGTCGCCGGCACGTGCAGCACTGACGGCAGCTGGCGCAAGCCCCCCCCCCCCCCCCAATATCCGGCGCCCACGTGCATCACAGACGTTGCACACTCCCCGAATGTGGCCCCAAATCTAAGTTCGCACAAGTCTTATTTGTGTGTGCAAATTTCGTCGTTGCAGCTCATGCCGTTTCGGCGCCGCAACCCGGCAAAATATTGCTTTCATATACGCGGACATTTCGTCTTTAATATAATAGTGGGATGACTAGTTTCATTGAGTACTCACTTCATAATCCACCATATAATTTAATTCAAGATAATTTCATTAAATCAACCTACGTATAAAAACATAGTTGATCCCAAGGCCATGGACAGACTGGTTATTGATTCGACTCTGATTGAATCGATTGGTGTAAATTAATGAATCATAATTGAATCAAAACCCACATAGAAACGAGGCTGATTTAATCAAAACGACTGTGCAATGCTATTGAAATGGTGCGTCAAACGTGATTTGATCAAAAAATGTTTTGATTCTTTGAATAGGAAATAATAATTTCTAAAAATGGTTATTGGTTATCGATGAATCAAACGGTGACTGAATCATTCATATTCCAAAATGAATCATGATTGAATCCTTCCAAAAAGGTGAATCAATAACCAGTCTGCCATGGATACTGTTGATCCCAAGGTCATAGATATTTCCTGATCCTGATTCTGTCCTACCAACCGTGGACCAAACCACACCATAACTCGTTGGGCCACTCTGGAATAGTGTGTTACACTGTGTGTGTTACACTGTGTGTGTTACACGGTACCACACCATAACTCGTTGGGCCACTCTGGAATAGTGTGTTACACTGTGTGTGTTACACTGTGTGTGTTACACGGTATGTGTTACACGGTATGTGTTACACTGTATGTGTTACACGGTGTGTTATACGGTGTGTGTTACACGGTGTGTTACACGGTGTGTGTTACACGGTGTGTTACACGGTGTGTTACACGGTGTGTTACACGGTGTGTGTTACATGGTGTGTTACACGGTGTGTGTTACACGGTGTGTTACACGGTGTGTTACACGGTGTGTTACACGGTGTGTTACACGGTGTATGTTACACGGTGTATGTTACACGGTGTGTGTTACACGGTGTGTGTTATACGGTGTGTGGTACATGGTGTATGTTACACGGTGTATGTTACACGGTGTGTGTTACACGGTGTGTTACACGGTGTGTGTGTGTGTGTGTGTGTGTGTGTGTGTGTGTGTGTGT
>JAXIVJ010003926.1:0-20000 GCA_036785665.1 Chirona hameri | reverse complement strand
ACACAGTGTGTGTTACACGGTGGTAGCCAAGAAGGCTCGCTTCACATCACATCGTGTGAAATATTATGATGCCTTTGCATGACGTCGATACGATGGATGATCCCTCTAGCCGCTGATAATGGATTGAGCAGGCTGAAATGAGGCAGAGGCTCTACAATATGACGGCCGCTGATACCCCGCGCTTTGCCAGATGAAAACTGATCGCTCTGGAAGCTCGCCTTAGCATTCAAACACTCAAATATCCCAGTAACGCCAAAGTGATATCCGCGAGCTGAAATATCGGTAACCTTTAGGTGAAGTTCATAAACCAAGACTGGTCAAACAATGAGGTCGCCGGAAGCTTGCAGTGCCAGTGAGCGGTTTTCTGAACGTTTTGAGGCGCCCGTTGCCTGATTTTTTGTTATGAGGAATGATGGAAGCTGCGGCATCAATTAAAAGACCCTGTGCACAGTGGTATTTAAATATGACAGTTTTCAAGAATAAACCATGATATAATCATTGATATCAAAATAGGATTCAGAAAATAGTAACCATCTTCTGTTCATCGTTTCGATGTTTCGATCGATGGGACCCATATCTCAGAGAATGACACCCCTTTCAAAGCTGCTAAATACAAATATTTTTCTCATCGACGTCGTATAATTACGGATGATATGTTTACCAGTGACGGGTTAAAAGTGGTGACGTTTTGTTGTGCGTGTAAGAAGTCCACCACTTTACAGGTGTATATCTTGTCCATGAGGTATTCGTACATATTGCATCCCCAATGGGTAAGTGAACAGGATACACGACAAAAAATAACGTTGTTTTTGTACCAAGTAAGTGACTATTGATTTAGCATCATTCATCTGCACATCGATATAGCAGACCTTCGGCTTTTTGGAATCCAGCTAAGTGTTTTCTGTTGACATTTCGTCTAAGAGTGTTGTCATTTAAAGGGAATAGTTCACCTTTAACATGGGGTTTTGGATTGAGATAGCAGATTTGTAGAACAGATCTAAAATTGGGTTGTGGTGAAGGAATTACCTCCCTACGTTCAGGGGCGGAGCCAGGGGGGGGGGGCTAAATGGGCAATTGACCCCCCCCCCCCAACGAAAAATCGGGGGGCAAAAGTATTTTTTGCCCCCCCCCCCCCCCCCCCTCGAAGTTGGAGTAAAAGTTGCCATTTGTATCTTTCCAAAATGCATTTGAGCTGTTTTTAGCAGCTAAAATTTGAAGAAGAAAAAAATTGCACATACATTTTTCCTTCTTCTTAATAGCGAAGTAAAGCCGAGCGACTGTAATAGGTCTGTTACGTTATGCTTCGGAAAGATGCTAATATTTGCGTTGCCTTGTGACAATCCCTGACTGATGTATCCGTCCAACTGTTGTCGGTACATGGTCAGTAGAGATCCAGGAAATCTTGAAAATATGGTCATGACTACGTGCAGCACCATTCAAGAGGTGTAGTGTGCCGAGTTGTAATTGGTAACGTTTCGCTGTTATCAACGCTGGCATTTACTCAACTCGCTGCAGGCTGAAATATCCCGATACTGGCAGTGTATTCGGATTGCGAGCCTACGCACCATTGTTACTTCACTGTTGTCACTGTCGTTATATTTTTCAGCAAATGCCAGTACGCAGGTATGGATTTACTGCATCTCTTATGGCGTGTATTGCTATCTGACATTGTCTTGTCCTCCCATCCTTTCCATATATAGCGATTTCCTTCGAGTACGAGCACGGTGTGGCGTACACAATCATAAGAACCTACATCTCCGCAAGAATGTTTTGTCTTACCATTGTCAGTAGGATAATCAAATGCCCGCTGACGAGTCGTCTCCAAAGATACATTTTTGATAGCCTCATTCGTAACGCTTCGGTTCTCCACAGCAATAATCGTTCTAATGATCATCGTTTTCACCTTCGAGCGTCTGAATCACTTACGACTCTTGGTGACGGCGTGGCAGTAAGTGACATCCAGATCGCGGAGAGGCTCATATTCGTGATGGTAGCGTAGCTCCGTGTATGTGTTACAAGTCCGTCCTATTTGGCTAATTTAGTGACTAAGCACTTTAAATTATCGTATAGCCGAGTGGTTAAGACGTCTGGCTCTCACGTGGGGAGCCCGTGTTTCGAGCCTTGGTAGAGATATGGCCCCTGGGCGCTAATATGACCAATGTGTGCGCTGGCGAGGCGATAAGAGTTGGCCACCAAGTGGGTCGTCAATTCTTTAATAAAACCAGTAAGGCGCCGTTGTCGGCGATGAACGAGCGAGCGCGCAGGGAATGTATAGTGAATTTCAACTCGATAGGGCAAGTAGTTTCTGAGATACAAAAAAGGTGCGTACGTGCAGAGGCACCCCACCCATGACCTGTGGGTAGGCGCGGCGGCGGAGGGTCCCTAACCACACACCAAATTTGAACACAATCGGCTCAGCCGTTCCTGAGATATATAATAGGGGTGTGCACGTGCACACGTGCAGAGGCACCCCATTCCTGACTTGTAGGAAACTGGCGGTTGAGAGGTCCCTAACCACACACCAAATTAACACACAATCGGTTCAGCCGTTGCAGAGTTTTTGCGAGAAAACACTTTTCAACACCCCTCACGCGGCACGCGCCAGGCGCAGTGGTAGGCACCCACATGAGTCGGCATTGGTCTCAAACAGGGAAAGTTGAATGGGGCTGCTCAGCAAAGAAGTCAGCTTGTCAATCGGACGTGTGGTTGCAGAGATATGAGCTTCTCAAAAACGTCACCACGTGTCGGGTCGGGTCGGGTCGGGCCGGGCCGGGCCGCTCATATTCAGATTTTTGCCATATGCCACGAAAAGACGAGCGAGCGCTTCGCGCTCGCTCGTAAAAAGGAAAAGGATCGTACTAACGCTAAATGTATAACCGCATTTTCTGGAGGTGATTACGAGCGAGCGCTTCGCGCTCGCTCGTCTTTCCGTGGTATATGGGAAACAAATCTGAATATGAGCGGCCCGACCCGACCCGACCCGACCCGACCCGACCCGTGGCGACGCTTTTGAGAAGCTCATATCTCTGCAATCACACGTCCGATTGACAAGCTGGCCTCTTTGCTGAGCAGCCCCATCCAACCTGCCCCGTTTGAGACCAGTGCCGACTCATGCGAATGCCTACCACTGCGCGTGGCGCGTGCCGCGTGAGGGGTGTTGAAAAGTGTTTTCTCGCAAAAACTCTGCAACGGCTGAACCGATTGTGTGTAAATTTGGTGTGTGGTTATGGACCCCTCAGCCGCCAATTTTCCACAAGTCAGGGATGGGGGCCTCTGCACGTGTGCACGTGCACACGCCTATTCTATATCTCAGGAACGGCAGAACCGATTGTGTTCTAATTTGGTGTGTGGTTAGGGACCTCTCAGCCGTTGCTTTTCCACAAGTTAGGGGTGGGGTGCCTCTACACGTGCGCACGTGCTCACCCCTATTATATATCTCAGGAATGGCTGAGCCGATTGTGCTCACATTTGGTGTGTGGTTAGGGACCTCTCAACCGCCAGTTTCCCACAAGTCAGGGATGGGGTGCATCTGCACGTGCGCACGTGCACACCCCTATTCTATATCTCAGGAACGGCTGAGCCGATTGTGTTCAAATTTGGTGTGTGGTTAGGGATCCCTCCGCCGCCGCCGCCTACCCACAAGTCATGGGTGGGGTGCCTCTGCACGTACGCACCTTTTTTGTATCTCAGAAACTACTTGCCCTATCGAGTTGAAATTCACCATACATTTCCTGCGCGCTCGCTCGTTCATCGCCGACTACGGCGCCTTACTGGTATGTTATACCACGTTATGGTTATCCAGATTTGTTCAAACGGCTCATTTGGTCGTCTTATGAGCCTATTCCTATGTAACAAAGGTGAAATTAGGTTACAAACCTGACCTGGTAAACAACAGGCTAGCGTTCCGCGCATTTGCCGCTCGTCGGTGCACGGAGAGCTGTGACAAAACGATAACGGAGACGCCAAACGTCCTCGTTTGAAACACACTCATTCCTACCTTTGTGTAAAGAAATAACACTTTAATTTCGATGTCCGTTTAATATCAACTTTAGAACTTGCGTCAGCATATTGATAAAGTATTTTATATATGCTTAGGCGTTACTTTTTTACATCCTACCGTTTGTGTGGTACCGTTATGACACGGCCGTCTCCAAAACAGGTGCTTGTCAGTTATCAGCTCTCGGCGTCATGCTGTCATGCTGTTCAAACTATGTTTGTTTTAAATTATGAGTCTTTGCAACGAAATTTGGGTATCTTAATCTCAAGACTCTCATGGGTGTATCATGGGTATCTCAAGACAACTTTGGTATGTAGCCAAAGGGGGCACGGGGGTCATGCCCCCGCCCCCCCCCCCCCCCCCCCTGCGCCCAGAGCAAAACAAATTTACACTAGATAAAATTAGATTCTCTGACTACCCCCCCCCCCCCTACCCCCTACCCCCCCCCCCCCCCCCCCCCCCCCCCCCCCCCCCCCCCACCCCCCCCACCCCCGCCCCGGTCAACAACATTGATACAAATCCTGGCTACGTGCCTGCTGAGCGCCAATTCCCCCCCCCCCAAACTGAGCGGCTGGATCCGCCCCTACCTACATTTAGTAATTTCGACACATGACTAGTGGGCCCGGTTTCATGTCCGCGGTTCCGGGCCACGATCGGGATATGAACGCTCGCCGCCGGAGGCAGATACCCTCTCTGGCACGTAGTCTCTGATCACGACGCCTCGTTAATATCCGCTCAGTCGCCAGGGCGGCGCGGGCGGCCCCTTGTCAGAGACTGTACTTGGCGTCAGGCGGAGCGGGGTGGAGCCAGAACGCCAGCTGCTATGGTACGATTTCTCGTGAAATAGAAAGAGAAACTTACTTCTTTCTCCACATATATCCATCAGTTGTCCAAACCAAAGTCATATTCGTAGTTTTGAGCTCAAAATGCACCGTATGGTTGAATTTCAAGACAACTTTCAAGTTGACCTATTCCCTTCAGTTGAGATGCTTTCGGATGCTGTAACTGTTGAAGTGGGCTTTTCACAAGATTAGGCTTGACATAACGGATTTCTTTATAGCTTTTTCTTCTTCTCATCATATATACCCTTCAGCTTCAACGTTACATGCCCTGTATTTCATTGTGTTCAAGTACTTATATCATTTGGCTGAATTGCCTCACTGACAGCAAGCGCTCAGGATGACATAATGCAACAATTTCGCTTAACAAACCACCATAGCACCCGAAACAACTGTCTACCGCCGGTCGCTGGTTAAACACTGTTGCCGCCCTGAATATCGCTGGCAATTCCAGCCTTCACTGGTTTCTTTAGTGAGGCAGTCCTAAGTAATAGCGACATCGCTCACTGACGCAGGGACACGGCTGCCAACTTCAGCATATTACTGAAGTCATCTGAGGTGAATGGTAGTGTTGTGGCAGGCGTTATCACCGATAGGACCGACAGGACGCACCAGAAAATACGTCACGCCATCACGGGTTTTGTGACCTCGGATAAAATACAGGCGAGACACGCTATTCTCAACTATTCTGCTTTACAACTTTGCATGTGGTTGCAAATGATATTTAACGAGCAATAAATAACGCCTCATGGATTTGGATGGTACCGACAAAGGTACAGGGATCCGCAGTTGCTATGGTACACACTAAGGTCCGGCTTATTTTCTCCTCTAGCGTATGTTTGACGGCGAATTAAGAAATTACCATATATGCATTCAAACCGCATTACTGAGATCATCAAATTGATACATTGAGGCATTGGCTCACTTTATCCATTGGCTGCTTTTAAGCAAAAATCCACGGTTCTTCCACGGTTCGTAAACGACACGTGCCACCAGCTGTAGGCAGTGGGAGCCCATCATTAAACTGTTTGTGCTGATGTATTTCGGCAAGCCTGCTCGGTCGATATACCATGCCGAGTGCTCTCTTCCATAAAACTTACACACTCTCAAGGGCTTAACCTCAAATGGTCTCACCGATCGATCCGATCGATCTCATCGACCGATCGATCTCAACCCTTACTGATATTCTCTGCAGTTACCTGTGCTCAATCGGGCACAAGAGCTGCTTGCAGTTAGCTGAATCGTAGGTAACTATTATCAGCAAATTCGTCTATCTGAAGAAAAAAGCAAAACTCACGTATATGGCATGAATATAACAAATATCTTCGTTTTGCGTTCGTACGTATGACTTGACACCTGTGCTTGTGCTATTGAAGAAGTGAAGTTGCACGCTGCCAGCATTAGAAATTCGGTCACATGGTTTGTACGTCTTGACATGTAAAGCAAAACTTTAAAGCCAATCGATAGAAACGTAGGCTTTCAAGCAACTCTTCGAATGAATCCCATTTTTCAAAACTTTGAAGATACTCAATGGTTACAAAGGTTGCCGTTTTTTGTGAAAATATGCATACAAATGTTTGCAAATAGGTATGTGCGAACATGCAAATGTGTAAATAAGAAAATAAATGACTTATTAAAAACGTTGCTATTACTTTCAATCACTTATGCTTACTTGTAAGATGGAAATATATTCGTAATGAAGCATACAACATTTGACTGCAGTATTTTATCTTTCGTATGGATAAATACATTGTGAGATAACCTTAGGTAATCCTCTTCTGTTCTGTGTAACACTTAAGTGTTAAATCGTCACTACCTTCAATTGCACAACACAATAAGAACATGCAAATCAACGGCTTCCTAAGAAACAGGCTTCGAAGTCTTTTTCGCCTCCACATTCTACTGAATAGCGCACAAGTTCTCTACAGTACCTGCCGGTGTCAGTAATTACAAACTCAACACAAGCGCAGCGAGAAAGCTAGCTAGACCACTCAGGCGCTATATGTTTAGCTGAGTAATTGCTTTAGAGTTATATGTATACAAGAAGTTGATGTGCGGTGTTACTGCCATATATGTGATCAATTGTCATCCCATTTTTGAGGCGGAGAGGCGGAGAGGCGGAGAGCCGGAGAGGCGGAGAGGCGGAGATGTGTAATTATCAACTGAGCTATATCGGGGAGGCTATTCATGGCGAACGTAACACATACACCCAGGGATATCTTGATTTTGCTGCTTATCCTTATCTTGACGTGAAATGGACTTTGTATTTATTTAAATACGCATGTATAGTCTAACTGTGTTTTGGTTAGTAACGGCGTTCCTTTATTTCTTTTTAGACTCGATATGGATTCTCGCACAGTGGGCGAGAATGGCCTTTTAGCGCGACACGGCGTTTCTGCTTCAATTTACGGCATCGGTTTGAACATGTAGCATATCAATCGATAGCGGATGAATCAGGGAGCTAACAAAATATGCACCTTCATTTATCAGGGTTTAATATTTAGGGCGTACGTCTATTTTTCCCGAAGAGTCCGCGAGCTGTACGTTGCAGTGGATCTCCACTCTGCGATGCCAGCAGATCAGCCATTGTGGGACATATGTATAGCACAATTTCAGAAGACGTAGTTTGTTGGAGACCAGGAACCATGTTGGTTTTAACGGAAAAGAAGTGCAAACTCCTGTTACGTCGCATGCTATCTGGCTGACACATGACAGAACACTTACAATCACATATGTTTGTAAGGATGGACCCTGCTGCAACCCGCTGTGACACACTTCCCACGCACAATCCCCACACACACCCGCACACGAGTAGTGACTACTCATTATCACAGCTGCTGTGCTGCTGCTGCTGCTGCTCTCACCATCACCACTTCTAGTCATCCTCCCTCCGGGAAACAGCTCCAGACAGACGCCGACACCCACTGGCCCTCTGCCGACCACCGCCCCTGGCAGAAACCAGATCACTTACATCATTAACAGCATCGCTAGCTCGCCTCCGCCTCCGCCACCGTCCTCACCCCGCCTCCGCCACCGTCCTCACCCTCCCACACCCCGCCTCCGCCACCGTCCTCACCCTCCCACACCCCGCCTCCGCCACCGCCACCGCCACCGCCACCGCCACCTCACCCTGCCCCACCCCGCCTCCGCCACCGCCACCTCAACCCCCCCCCCCCCCCCACCCCGCCTCCGCCACCGTTCTCACCCTGCCCCACCCCTCCTCCGCCACCGCCACCGCCCTTCCCCCTGTCCCCGACCGCTTCGCCACTGTCTTATGCCTGTGCTGTGCCTCCGCCTCTGCCCCAAGCCCACCCCAGACCCCCGCTCCTGCGTCCTCCCCGTCCGCTCCGTCGCCCGGCCACGCCGACTCCCGTTCAGATTACCTCATGTTCCAATCAGCCGCGGCAAGATGTTTCACACGACCGGAGCGGGGCATCGATCGCGCCTTACGGTCACTGCACCGACAAATCTATGCATAAATTGGCCGCGGCCCGGCACTTAAATTGGGTGCGCTGCGATCTCCGGGCGGTATAGCAGCGCGCCACCAGAGCGTTCTGAGAACGTGCCGCGGCGGCCGTTCGCGCAAAGTTCATGTAGGAAGGTGACAGGTCATCTTGCATTGGAGCGTGTCGTGACGCGGCTCGGTCTATGTGGCGGGGTGGTGTCAACAGAGATAGAGCGTGCATGGATTGAACCTTGGTGATGTCAATGTAAATGTGTTGGTTGTGTGTTAGTCATGTGCATACTGTGCAGGTGCTTGTGGGCGCGGATTTGTACCGGGTGGTCAGATCAGACCGACATGTTTATTTAATCTTCCGAATATGGTGCCTGGAAGCCTGATTGGTCTAGGACAGTGCACATAGAGCGTGTAGTTTTGATTGTTCTGTCAGTACATCACGCGATGCGGTGCTGATATTTGCAATATGCTGTCACGAAGGAAGCCGATCTTGTTCGGCTAAACGCAGACAAGGGCAGCACATGTCAGGATGTCACAGTATTTTTCATTCCGTCATTGTATGTCCTTTCTTATTGTGGGTAACAGGGGACAAAAAAACGTTTATCTTCACTGTTGTTCTTGCATGATTAATTGTTTTAAACATGATACAAGAGCTAAATAGCATTGGTTTATTTTCGGGGAAGTGCTCACTGTGGGAGAGCGGTTTGAATGTTTGTGATTCCCTAAGCCTTAAGTCTGCTCTCAATTTGCACGCTTCTTTGTCCAAACAGCGTGTTCCAGGGATATACATATATCATCTCCAATGAAATTCAAATTAATTTATGTTTACCTACAGGCATGCATGCCTGTGAGAAATAAATATTTGCCACCAATAAGCGGCACATAAGGCCATGGCATATACTTATTTGTGCGCTGCTGATGTCTGCTGCCTTGTTTTGTCTTACAACAGATGAGGAGGCAGGAGCTCAGAGACCTATTTTTTCGGTAACTTGGTAGCGAGCGTTGGCGACAGATTTTTGTAAGTGAAGCGACAAATGTTGGGCTTTGGGGAAGTTTATGCCGTTGTTGGAGGATCAGAACCCGGCCGAACCGAGCAAGAGAATGGATTTTGTTTGTTACACTTGGTTGTGCGTCCCATTCTTTGTGAGCAAAAACAAAACGGGAAAGTTTTCAGATTACAAAAACGATGACTGGGCGAAATTTTACATTTGTTTACATTTTTACATTTACATTTTGTACATTTGCATTGTGTACATTTTACACGTGAGGAAAACGGTCCCAAGCATAAGAAAATAAATGATCACGCAACACAAAATATGCTTCATGGATTTCATTCACAATACAATACAATACAATACAATACTCATTTTACCGACTTGCACGTGGTATGCTTGCAAGCAAAAATATCAACGAGTGGTTTTCTGGATCGTACAGACGTAATGGCATAATCATTAATAGCAGCTGCGTTTCTTTGGGGCGATCGGTTTTTCGCTGCCAGTATGCGTATTTCGGTTTTCCGCATTCTAATTGTCACCGGGTAGCGTACAACTGAACATGAGTCAGTCAAAAATATAGATATTGCTTTGAAATTTGGTTTGGGCATCGTCCATACTTGGTTCTCCAAATATTTTCCGGTTTTTGAATATATTTAAGAAGACAAAAAAAATGATTTTTTTCTTCTCAAATATATTAAAAAACCGGCAGATATATTGGAGAACTAAGTATGGACGATACCCAAACCGAATTTCAAAGCCATATCTATATTTTTGACTAACTCATGACGTGTTTTACGCTAGCCGGTGGCAATTAGAATGAGGGAAACCACGCGACAGGCCAGCCCGGTAGCGAGCCGGTAGCGGGCCCATTGACTTACGTTAAGCGAGTGGTAGCAAGCCTGTAGCGAAGGTGAGTGTCGCAGTGAGTGTCGCATGAAAGCTTTTTCGAAAATAACTCGCGTATTTATCAACCGATTGCAATGAAACTTTCAGTATCCTACTTTTACTTTTGTGAACAATTTGACACATACTCCCAACTTTTGTTAAGTTATATCCCTCATGACCCGTGACCTATGACCTGTTTCTCAAGGTCATGCCAGGCGCAACTGGCGTTCCGTAGTATCGGTGCTTGTAACTTGAGCCGTTTCCGAGTGTTAGCTGCTCAGGAGCATATGCACAGGTGGAGGTGTCGACTGGTGACATTTATGTTTTCCACTGAGATTGTGACCTCAGTTGACCTTTTCAGAGGTCAACCGAGGTCACACTGATCTCCGATGACCTGATACGATTTTTTGGCCCTATGGCGGTTGCTAGGACATTTTGTGACGCTGATTTCAAATTTGGCATCCATTGTGCTTCGCTCGGCTTCGCTCGTGAAACACCCATCCAGGCGTCTAACTGAAAGTATTTTGCTTGATATGTGGTGACAATCCTTACAGATGAGTTTTCATCGTGCGACAGAAATTGCCCTAGATTCGTCGTGAGCGACAAATCTCGCCATTTATAGACCTCTGCAGGAGCTTGTATAATGAATAACCGTATCAAGGACAAGATTCAGGGCTTATCCCTCCACTAAATTGTGTATTACAGGCGACGTTTAAGCGCGATATGTCTGAAAGAAATATTCCGATTTATTGAGCCATTCGCGGATATTCCGTGTTGACTTTCATATTCTTTCAACTATTCCAGAACATTTATTATCTCTCCTCTGCTGTTAAATATTGATAGATTGGCCCAGGGAGTAATAAGGAATGCCATTTTGTCAACACGTGGCAAGATTTTGTAGAGGTAGGGAGCTCCCAGTGTCTAACGTATACTATGTGTGACACTTGAATCACACGATCATTATATCCACGATGCTGCACTCATTGCATGTGGGCGCGTGCCACTGAATGTCCATTGACCATGTAAGTACATACGTTAAATACAGAAGTAAACTCGTTTTGCACTACCACGAGCATGAATCAGGCTCCACAACAATAGAACATTTGTTTATTTGTTTATTAGTTATAAAACAACCACAGGCCGAAGCCCACTTACGGCTGTAGTCAAAACACACAACACACGCATCCTCATACATTCACGCATTCATACCTAAGACATGATGACAATGACAATAAATAAGTGAATCCCGCTACCCTACGCAAAAGTAGGGTAAGTGACTAAAAAGTCAGCACCGCTGCCCCGCCCATGGGATCATTATATCCACGATGCTGCACTCATTGCATGTGGGCGCATGCCACTGAATGTTCATTGACCATGTAAGTGCATACGTTAGATACAGAAGTAAACTCGTTTTGCACTACCACGAGCATGAATCAAGCTCCACAACAATAGGACATAAGAATTAAGCCGCCTCTGACGTGTTGGTGAGGCGCCAATTGACCCCTCCGTGTTAACATGCTATCAGTCCTGCGGACAGCAATGCATAAACTCATCGCTGTAAATAGTTCCTACGTTAAAATTTACGGCGTGTGTAAGAATTATTATTTTACTATGACCAACATTATGTCAGCTGATTACCGATTACCCTTTTCATGCAGTTTGACGTGTATATAATTGAGTGGTGTCGTTATAAGCGAACACGTCAGCTTTATAAGAGCGATTGCGGTGAATAATGTTGTCCATCCGATCACATTTAATGGTCAGTTGATCCGCCGGCTTTATTGGTGGCATATCGCCTGTCGACCGGCTTTCTGTCATTGCAGTGCTCGGGCTGTGATCGTTCTGAATACTAACAGCTGGTTCCCACTTGTCGACTTACGGCATCAATTATACTGTCGCCATAACTTACCACATAAATTGCATGTCCAAGCTTGTGGAAGAGCTGAGTGTCCGCTTAGAAATGTGAGCTAAGCTGTGATCTCAGTCTGGGCTCAACGTGACACACGGCGGAAAGTAGCTGAGGTTTCGCATTATGACGACACAAGGACCCATTTCATTCAGCGGGCTCATTTTACCGACTTGGACACGTGCTTGTTTGTCACATGAGGAAATAATCCAGATAGTTAATTAACAGTCTGATGTTGAAGAAGGAGGACATTAACTGTCAAACACTTAATTAGCACCCCACGTGATTCAAATATACTCCATTATGTATGGTAAGCGCATGTGCTCCATTCAATGCGATAAAAGTGCCAGCATGGAATGTTTTGCTCGATTCTGCTTCAGTTTTGATGGAACCTATGAGTTTCTTGCCTGACTGATTCAAGCTAAACCTAACTCAGGCTGTTCCATGATTTTGTGAGACACCTCCCGCAATGTCAATTGAAGTACAGTGTGTGATTTGCATTATTGTTAGATGTTTTATTAATTTTTAACTATAGCCCTACTTAACACGCGCCCTGGAGGGCCTCTGATAATTACACGCCCTGGAGGGGGGATTTCGCCCCCCCCCCATTATCTCAAAAACCACGCAACGTAGCGACAAGCGAAAATAAATGTTAGATAGCTCGAGACACGCTCTTTCGAAAGTATTTCGTTCATTTTTTTTCTCAGGTCAATATTGAGGTCACTAGAGGCCATCAAGGGTCAGATTTTCAAGTTTTCAAGACTTCGCTTCGATCACCCCCAAATATCTCGGGAACTATGATAGTTAGCAGCAAACAAAAAAGCAATCGAAAGCCCTTGTAAAATGCAATCGACATAGGTGTCCTCAAATTTGAGCTCAGGTCAATAGTTTAGGCTGCAGAGGTCATCAAATGTCAAAAAGGGGATTTTTTGCAAAACTGTTTTTCACAAATAGCTTTTTACCTAACAACGATAAAGCAATAGTTGTTACGCCATCGTGTTTGCCTCGTCAAGGCACTTCGAATAATTTTCATGGTGACCGGGTTAGGTCAACTGGAAAATTTGACCTCAGGTCAAGGTCACGTGGTGATAAGTTGGTCATGTTGCATATTGGGGACGTGTCTTGACGAAAACTGTTTTTCACAAATAGCTTTTTACCTAACAACGATAAAGCAATATAGACCTCAATATTGACCTGACCTAAAAAAAGACTGCTATACTTTCGATAGAGCTTGTCTCGAGCTATCTAACGCCGCTTTCCGCTTGTCTCTACATTGCGTGGTTTTCGAGATCATGGGTTTTGGTGGCGAAATCGCCCCCCCCCCCCTCCAGGGCGTATAAGTATCAGATGCTCTCGAGGGCGCGTGCTAGAGAACCACATATGGCAATTCCCAAACAAATTTTCAAGCAACATCACCATTTTGGACTTATTTTTTGGCTTCTTAAGTATGAGTAAATTATGACGTATTTTGTAATTGCTTTTGTTTTTGTTTTTAATGACCAGCTACAAACAACCATACGTCACCACTGTGTTTCTGAGACAAAACCGGTCCAGAAACATGCCTTTTTATTCCTATTTATCAATGTCTAATTTTGACCTTATGTGACTTGACCTGAGCTCGACACTAACTTCACTTAAATGAGGTCAGGTGGTAAACAGACTATCACTATCGAATTCTGCGCATAAAATAACCCATAAAACATAAGTCGCATGACTTCCGTAACTATTTTGCGAATAGTGACCTTGTGTGACCTGACCTTGAAATTGACCTTTGCCAACAATCTCACTTTAGTTCATGCAGGATGTATAGCAGTTTGGGTGATCATGGTCGCAATGGAAAGCTTTGGATGCAGAGCCCCGTGAACGATTTCAAAGTTGGAGGAGGGGGCAAAACCACTTTTGGTGTGTGGTTAGGGACCCTCCGCCGCCGCCTTCCCACAAGTCATGTGTGGGGTGCCTCTGCACGTACGCATGTGCACACCCTATTATATATCTCAGGAACGGCTGAGCCTATTGTGTTCAAATTTGGTGTATGGTTAGGGACCTCCAGCCGCCAATTTCCCCACGAGTCAGGGGTGGGGTGCCTCTGCACGTGCGCACGTGCGCACCTTTTTTGTATCTCAGAAACTACTTGCCCTATCGAGTTGAAATTCGCCATACATTTACTTCGCGCTCGTTCGTTCATCGCCGACTATGGCGCCTTACTGGTATAAGAGCGGACTATTTTTGGAATAAATAAAACTGTCTCGTTTGAAGATAGCCATGCAACATCTAAGTTTTAATTAATGTTTATTAATGTGCAAAGGTCGGAAACTAATTTGCTCCAACTTAAAACCTTCCACTTCATAATGAAAAGCACCGAAGTTGTAATATGAGTTATGAACTGTTCTCCGAAAAACTCTATTATAAACAAATTTTAAATTCGATTATATGCTATTACTTCAAGGAAAATAAATGTATTACGGAAGCACGGCGGTAGTTTTTCTCACATGCCGCTCTTTCTGATCATTTGGATTTGGAGACTGGATGCCGGATAAGGCGAGTGATGTTATTCCGTGACTCTAACAGGCCCGCTCCGACAAGCCTCCGACCATACTGGTCACTGTTCAATATGTGGGACAGGCAGTGCCGACCGGTGGCAGTAGGGCAGTGGCGGTGCCGACCGGTGGCGGTGGGGCAGTGGCAGTGCCGACCGGTGGCAGTGGGGCAGTGGCGGTGCCGACCGGTGGCGGTGGGGCAGTGGCGGTGCCGACCGGTGGCAGTGGGGCAGTGGCGGTGTCGACCGGTGGCGGTGGGGCAGTGGCGGTGCCGACCGGTGGCAGTGGGGCAGTGGCGGTGCCGACCGGTGGTGGTGGGGCAGTGGCGGTGCCGATCGGTGGCGGTGGGACAGTGGCGGTGCCGACCGGTGGCGGTGGGACAGTGGCGGTGCCGACCGGTGGCAGTCGGGCAGTGGCGGTGCCGACCGGTGGCGGTGGGACAGTGGCGGTGCCGACCGGTGGCGGTGCCGACCGGTGGCGGTGAGACAGTGGCGGTGCCGACCGGTGGCGGTGGGGCTGTGACAGTGCCGACCGGTGGCGGTGGGACAGTGGCGGTGGGGCAGTGGCGGTGCCGATCGGTGGCGGTGGGACAGTGGCGGTGCCGACCGGTGGCGGTGGGACAGTGGCGGTGCCGACCGGTGGCGGTGGGACAGTGGCGGTGCCGACCGGTGGCGGTGCCGACCGGTGGCGGTGAGACAGTGGCGGTGCCGACCGGTGGCGGTGGGGCTGTGACAGTGCCGACCGGTGGCGGTGGGACAGTGGCGGTGGGGCAGTGGCGGTGCCGATCGGTGGCGGTGGGACAGTGGCGGTGCTCACCGACAGTAGGGCAACACCGCGGTACACGGCAGCGTAACGCAGCGTGGTCAGGTGGGATCGGTCCGAGGCTGGCCATTGTTACAGACTGTGTGTGTGGCTGTGTTAGCCTCCGGTGTACTGGCAGCGAACAAAGAACAGAAGGCGGTGGGGTAACCCGGCACCCCGCCAACTCAGCGAGACCATTGTCTTACCATCGAGCCCATCGAGACCATCGAGACCATCGATACCATTGTCTTAGGCGGGAGACCCTGCAAGGCTGCACATTTAGTCAGACGATACAGGGTTGGAAAAAATATGTGGCAGTTGAATCTGGGCCTAAGCTGCAGGCTTAAAAGTATCAACATGAGCACAATGTGGATATTACACTTTCGTGGCATAAGGTCATTAACAAGAGAATAAAACAAAAGTATCAGGTAATGCTATTTGATGAGATTAGCGTCAAATCAGGCTAGTGTTTTTGAACGCTTAATGCTGTTTGCCGTAAAGGGATTGTCGGTGTTGAGTCATCTTGTTATGAAGCTTTCATAGTGTTGGTGGATAATATCAAGTGAAGTATGCTTCAGCCCGGTTGCTGGAAAGATGGAGATATTTTAGCTGATCTGTCATCTAAAATTTGTATCTCGTCCCTTATTTTAATTATGGCGTTCCACAACAATAACGAATGGTATTAAATTGTTCCTGAACATACTCGGAACAATAAATCAAACATAAATGTTTTAAAATGAACATGTGACTTACAACATATAACATATTATCCGATTTATCCTATTAAAAATGATGTAGCAACTAGCATAACTTATATCAGGCTGTTCTACACTGAACATGTTTCAGCCATTCAGCAAACGGCGAATGCTGACTTAGTTTGCGAATGCATGCACTGCGGACACTGCATCGTCCGCCTGTCCGGGTTCGTCCCCTATTGTTGTCACCGTGTACTGCCTCCGGGTATGCGAGTCCGGTGGGTACAGGACATTATTCCCCCGTTACACATGTGTGCAGCATGCTAAGCTTCGACCGTTGCCCTGCTAAGGCAGCCAGGGTACGATTATCTGAGCAGGTGAGCAGGAACAGGTTTTATCGGAGCAGGGAGAAGGGTGTGGTGGAGGGTTTCCCCTCAGCTCCACCGGAATAGCCTAAAGTTCAGGTACACTGCGCACTGCGCACTTTTTCGTTTTTCGTTTTTACGATTTATCGTTTAGTCATGCCGGTTTTTTCCTTTTGCACTTCTCAGTTTTTTTGCACTTGATCGTGTTGCCTAAATAAGCTCACGTCGGCATCGAAGAGCAGCTGGAAAGGTTTTCACAGCTCCTGGCGGGGAGCTCAAACAACCGAATGAATGTGTTTGACTCCTGAGCACAAACGGTTCAGAGACTTTTACCATAAATCACAAAACTGGGAAAGTCTCCGAGATCAGATTGTGGTACACAATTGACAATGTAATTCCAAGCTTTTCCTTTCACGTGTGTCGACCCTATTTAATGTATGTACAATAAAGTGTTTTTCCGGGTGATTAATTCACGACTGAAACTGTATTTCCAGAGAAAGCATTTTAAAGGATACCGGATGTTGAACTACATAAAACCATTAAAGATAGTGTGTCTAGTCCAATGTTGATTTTATATCTCTCTAATATCTGACCCCAATGAGGATTTTTCTCCCTAAAATATGACCCCAAAATGTGACCCCGTTGCTGAGCGTTTGCGTATATTGACCCCCTTAACCCTCGCCCTACGGGAGCTTTTTCACCTTCGCCCTACGGGGAGTCCTAAAAAGACACCCCCTGTTAACTTCCAAACCAAGCAACATAAAGCAACGCGGTAAGAACCAACATGTTGCCTGTCACGTTTGAAATCTAACGGTATGCAATGTTTAGGTTTCGGGTCAACGAGTGGCCTTCCAGGTCAAGTGAATGACCTCGATCGACCACGTCCATAACAGCGATTTTGCTCTGTCAGAAAACCTAAAAAAATAGAAATTGATAAATGTAAATCAAAAGGCATGTTCCTAGACCAGTTTTATCTAATAAATACAGAAAAGGTAATTATTTATTCGTATCTGGTCAAAAAAGTCCAAAAAAGTTATTAAAAAAATGGTTCTCAAATTTTCCTCATTGAAGATTAACCCCCGCCGTGCTGGTGCTCGGCGCCACCTTCGCCGTGCAGGGGGGGGGGGGGGGGTTCGACGCCCCTCCCCCACGAACTCGGCTATTATGGGACGTAAACAAAAGCCGAAAACACTGTTCGTATGATCCTATAAAAATCACTGTGAAACTATTTCTGAGATTTTTGGGTTCAGGTCAATAGTGAGGTCACCAAAGGTCATCAAATGTCAGATTTTCCAGTTTTAGGACATCGCTCCAGAAACCCCCAAATATCTCGCGAACTATGATAGCTAGGAACAAACGGGACAAAATAATCGAAGGCTTTGAACATTCAATTCGTGAAGTGTTATAAAAGTTTAGCTCCGGTCAACAGCTGATGCTCCAAATGTCATCAAAAATCAAAAAGGCTATTTTTGGCAAATAGTTGTTCGCAAATAACTTTTTACCTATTCAAGATGAGGAAACGATTTTGACGGCCTCGTGTTCGTCTCGACAAGGCGCTTCGAATCACATCCATGTTGACCAGTGTAAATCAACTTAGAAATTTGACCGCAGGTCAAGGTCAAGTGGTGACCCAAGTAGGTCATGTTGCATATTGTGAGACGTGTCTCGACGAGACAAACACATTTATGCCGGTTTTAATTTTTTTCATCTTCTATCGAAAGTTATTGACAAAGTGTTGGTGACCTCAGATGACCTCGGCTGACCCTGTAGGGGTCACTGAACAAACATTGCACCTGGATCATCAATAATAGCCTATTATAACATGATCCAGAAGGAATTGGACTGATATCATTCGCATCCTCGGAATAGGAAGCATTTTAATATTTCCCTATTGACTTATAATGGGGAGGTCACGAAGTTGACTCGACCTTAGGTCACGTATATACAAAATATTAGATATTATCATTGTAGTTGCCTATGACCTTATGAAATCCTGTAAGTTTGAAACCGATCGGCCAAAAACTGTGCCAGTGGTACGACCGCAAACTTTTTTGGAGGTAGGGTCACGTGAACTGGTCTGGTGACCTGACCTGAGATGACCAGTGGTCAATAATTTCACACAATGTGAGTAATTGATTCCCAAACAGCTGTGCCAAAAACGGCGGTCCTGCGCTCAGACGGTTTTGGTTTGTTCTCGCTTTCCTTGAAAAACCTTGTGGGGGGGGTCTAAACGCCCCGCCCCTGGCACGGCGCGGGTTAACATAAAAAACACAAATTATGAACAAAAGTGGGGTTCTTGCCCCCTCTCCCGTTTCATACTATGAACGGCATGCCTTTGTGAACCCGCCTGTTGTCTGATAAAATACTCGTACCTCACGCCTGACGTTTTTCCTTGAAGAAGCTCACCAGTGTGGGCTGCACCGGCTTCAACCGTATCACGGTAACCTACGACATTTACGATAACTCTTGCTTGAAATTGTCGCCCCGCCGGCAGAGACAGAGAGGACAGCTAGAAGGCCGCACGCCAGTTTGACCGCACCCGTAACGTTGACGTGGGATCAACTTATAAACAAAATGCAGCAGATGTTTCTCGCCGTCAGTGCGTCATTTTAACGACGACGCACCAAGCAGACAACTGCTACCAAATTTATCCAATTGAAGTTTTCCATTGTATTTCATAGAATATAATGAAAAAGGAAAAGGAGGGAAAAGAAAGGTATACGATACTGATATAAAGGCAAAGCTATATAATACTTATATGACATCTATCAAATAAAACCATACACAAAATGAAAGTGACATAAGGAGGCTTTCATATTTTATCAAACTTTCTGTGAAGAAAATTGAAAGAGCTAATTTTTAGGAAAATTTCTGCCACGCTGAAGTTGAAGGCCCCCCCCCCCCCCCCGTCCAGATGTTGGGAGAGGGGGGCAAGCGCCCCCGCTGCTCCCCTCCCCCCGTTTCGATTTTGAGATTTACCGTACCGATTACGCACTTTTTCATGTATTCACTTTCTCGTTTCGGTCAGTGGAGACAGCGGCTGTACAGCACTGTATATTAACACGTGATATTTACTGTATATTAACACGGGGCGTAGTGAACATTTGTATGAACGTGAAAAAAACGCAAAGTCGACATGATAAAACGTAAAAGTGAAGCGATAAATTGCGAAAGCGCACAGTGGAGCCCGGCAGTAACACTGAAGGAAATTCATCAGTTGTCATGAAACAACTAGAACGACGAGAAGAAAAAGAATAGAGTACAAATGAATCACCTCATAACTGTGATGTTCAGTAGTCATTTACTGATTATCTAACTACTTCTTCGTGCGCAGTTGAGTTAAACTTACCCTTAAACGTACGCAGCTTTAACGTTATTGGTCGAGGCATAACCAACAGCTTTGAGTTCCAGGTTCAATAACTCGACTCTGATGGTGCTAATGCCCCACAATAGTGCGTGACTTGCACATTGTTCGAACGCATTCGGCCATTTCAGCGCGGCAAACACAATCTAAAAGCAATTG
>JAXIVJ010003925.1:67500-88439 GCA_036785665.1 Chirona hameri | reverse complement strand
GGGCATTCCAGAACAGATTGACCAAAACAATCTCTAAATAACACACTACATCTCATATTTCGATAAAACTACGTGTCTGGGGTTATCTGGGCTGTTGATTTACGCTGTGAACTTTTCAGCTTCGTCCGTCAAATGGTTTTCGAGTTACAGCCTAGGGAAACTTTGTAATGTCAAGCAAAACTCAAATTTTCAGCGGACAATATCTCCCATCTAAACCAGTAAACCGCCTTAATCGGCGGTAACTGAGCGGTATCTGTTGCTTCCCTGGGAAAAACTGCATACAAAATAAGTTGTATTACATTTGTCATGATCTCCTTTCTCGAATCCGCCAAAAGGGAGTACATCCTGAGCGCCGCATGTTTCATCGTATCAATTAATGCTTAGATAAATCAAGCCATTTTTTATCAATAATTATGTTTGTTCATTTCGACATTTGCATGTGCCACGCGCTGTGGTACCACCCCTATCAGAACGCACCATACACAAATCAAAATTGGTTTGATGGTCCTATCCAATGGTGAAAACCTGATCTCAATCCGAGCAGTGGTTGCAAAGTTATTAGCTTCCGAAAAAGCGTATGTACGGCCGGGTCGGGCCGGGTCAAATGTAAATTTGTCTAGTAAGTTGACGGGAAACCTCACGGGCGCTTCGCCCGCTCGGTAATCATGCGAGTGACCAGTGTTTACATTTTCGTAAAAATGGGTGGAAAATACTACCTATCAAAAATTATTTTCTCATCTTTAAATTATTGTTTTCTCTTTTTTTCATCTAATTTTTCTCATCAATCATTGCTATTTTTGTGTTGGTTAAATGTTCTGTCTGAGTTTCAAAGCATGACTTCTTTGACCTAGAAAACAACTTTGTTTCAAAAGATCCTGTCCAAATCCACAACCAAGCTATCTACTTCACCTTCATCTACTTCGACTGACCATGCTGGATCCTGCATCACACGGAACTAAAGATAAACATCATACAAATGATCATGCTGAACCATGCACATGCCATGCTAATGACAATGACCACTCTCTGAATTGATGATGACTGGTATTTAAGGGCGCTCCGACAACAAAGGCTACATGAATTGCAATTGCATCATCTCTGAATTGCAAAATGACGATGGATATTAATTGACATTCATAATGCCTAAGTGCCACTGTGGATATGATGCTGTAAATCGCCTGGAGGGGTCCATACCCACCTGAGAGGGTATAAAATATCCTCTCAGACCGGCCTTCTTAGGGCGGTTGCCTGCCTTCTAATACCGATCGAGGGCACCCCCAGGCTGACCGTGGAACCTTTCAGACCAGCTTAACCCTCGCCCAGGTAGGGGGATTCCACCCCTCGGTATTTCTGGAATAACTCGCGTAGTTTCTAACCGATTGCGATGGAACTTCCAGTACCCTACTTTTGAAAAATGTGACAAATAATCTGAAAAATGTGAATTTCTAACCCACATGACCCGTGACCTATGCCTGTTTTGCAAGGTCATGTCAGGCGCAACTGGTGTCCCGCAGTATCGATGCTTGTAACTTGTGCAGTTTCCGAGTGTTTGTTGTTCAGGAGCATATGCACAGGTGTTTCCAGGTCACAGTTGTGGTTTCCACTGAGATTGTGACCTCGATTGACCTTTTTCAGAGGTCAACTGAGGTCATTGCCCTCCGATGACCTCAGATTACTTTTTGGGGCTTCTGGCGGTTTCTAGAACATTTTGTGACGCTGATTTCAAATTTGGGATCCATTTTACATAAGTATATGCTCCACTGGCGCTTCCACAGGTCAACTGAGGTCACTGACCTCAGATGACCTGACATGACCTTTTGGGATTTTAGCAGTTTTTAGGACATTTTGTGACGCTGATTACGAACCCATTAAGCATTAGATATGCTCATTCACAATTCTAGCTTGATAAAATTAAATTTATACGCATTTACAATTTTGATGACTTTTGGGTCATTGACATGACATCAGAGGTCACCTAATGACCCAAAACCTTAAAATCGGGTATCAGCGGCTTTCTCTCGTCACAAGCAACACGCTCGTCTTTGAATCGAAGCTCTAGCTCAATTGGGGCGAAACGCTAAGGGGGGTCGTACCCCCCCCCCCCCCTACCCGAACAGGTAGTGATTTTGCCCTACCCGGGCGAGGGTTAAGATCCTATCAAGACCTCCCAGAGGTCTTTTCAGACCCAAGGCCCTCTAACTGGCTGAGGGTAACCTCAGGCCCTCAACCGGTCGTGACATACGAGAGTACTTCTTTGGTTTGGTTTCATTTGTGGACCAAGCATTACATTCTCTTGGAACCAAGGCAATAATTGGAACTCTCACCCTGTTCCGAGGGGTATTGGGGACCGGGAACTTTTCAGAAGCCCGTCGAAGGATTTGAACCCCGGTCCCTGGCAAAGGAACCAAACTTATCCTTCCACTGTGCTGATTGCCACCAAATAGCACTTGTTCATTGTCCAGACACTGGTCAGAATCGTCTTTTCTGCGCCGAAAATGAAGCGATATTTGCCACAAAATTATTATCTGAGTATAATTTACTTATTTTATCGCTCTCGTTATTAAACTTGCGTGTATTTGATATTTTTTTGCCTTCATTTACTCCACCGATGTCGTTTTTTTATATACATCCGATGAAAAATGGGTGGCCTCCCAGTGACGCAATTTTGCCTCGACTGAGTAGCTTCACTGGGGGGGGGGGGGGGGGGGGCAGGCCCTCCGTTAACATGTTAGAGGAGGCCCCGGCACACAATGCGAATACAATGAAGTCGGGGAGAGTGACTATGCAGATATAGTTTTTTCAGCCTACTGTGGGCGTGAAACGGACTCGTAGTTGTCATGGCAGCTGAACACCGATGTGTCCAGTTCAATGCATGCTTATATTTTTGAACCCTATGTGTATGCCGAATTAAACATCTAACTGGGTCTCTGAAAATATACAATTATTGACCAGAAACTGCTTTGTAGAAAGTATCTGCTTTGGAGCAATAGTGATTTTCAGCGGATCATGCATGGAAGATCGATGCATCAACTTTCTCGGGATGTCAACCTTACCCTAAAGCTTGGTTTGGGTAGATGTTTATGACGGGAAGGGTCGTTTTCCCCTATTACGAATTGCCCTCCCTATCGTATTCCCCTCCCGCTCGCAATGCCCTCCCGTTCGAAATGCCCTCCCTATCGTTCTTCCCTACGACGAATTGCCCTATGACGAATTACCTTCCCGTTCACAATGCCCTCCCGTTCATATTGCCCTCCCTATCGTATTCCCCTCGCGGTTGTTTCCCTCCCTGCTGTTAGCTCATCCCAGCCTTCCTAAGATCTGCATTAGTTTAAACTTTCAAGGCACAGCCACTAGAGTGAGCTAGTGTACAGTAGCGTTTTGACTTCAGGCTGTTATCGTCGTTAGAAAACCATGAGGTACGGTCGATCCCTATTAGTCTGTCTCTGGAATCAAGGCACTGCAACACTCTCTGGTGGCTATGCCTTGAAACTAATACCGATCTTAGGAAGGCTAGGATGAGCTAACGACTGGGAGGGGAATAAACAGAAGGGGAATACGATAGGGAGGGCAATATGAACGGGAGGGAATTGCAAACGGGAGGGTAATTCCTAATTCGTCATAGGGCGATTCGTATTAGGGCAATATGAACAGGAGGGGATTGCGATAGGGAGGGTAATTCGTCATAATGCAATTCGTCGTAGGGGAATACGATTGGGAGGGCATGGCGATCGGGAAGGGAATACGATAGGGAGGGCAATTCGTAATAGGGGAAAACGATATGGCACCGTTTGACTCATGAAACGAAAACTATTAAATTTAGAGCATTTCGACTGTGTATACATGTATTGTACTCAACAAGAGCTTTACAATGAGCACACGCAGAGGTCTGTACGACGACTTTGATTTTTTGACAAGGGCGTCGCCAACTTCTGAAAGTTGGGAGGGGGGGGGGGGGGGCAGAGGCATTTTTAAGTCGATTCTTTCCATGCAACACCCATAGGCGTTATGTTAAAATCTGAAAATGTTGGGGGTGGCAGGTGTGTGTGTGTGGGTGGGGGGGGGGGGGGGGGGTTCCCCCGTCCCCACCGCCTCTGATGCCCATGATTTTTGACCCTATGGATGAGGGTCACTGACTTTTGGAGGCCCGGGGGGGGGGGACCAAAACTGAAAGAATTACAATTAAATTTTGCATACTTGTTATTGGGCTAGAGGAGAACGCCGTGTCAATTGGCAAGCTCGCACAGACGAAAAGGTGTTTTTGTTGTTGTTGTGGGGGGGGGGGGGGGGGGGCACCCTAGTCCACAGTCTAACAGTCTAACTAATCCTGACCCACAACAGTCTAACTGAACCATTTACTGACCTGCGCCGACGGTGAAAACGGCAATACTCAAAACGAAAAAACCATCAATCACACAATTTCGAGAAACCGAGACACAATCATTAAAACATTAACTACCACAGCAGTACCGGGTGTCTTAACCCGCGCTGCACTGGGGGGGGGGGGGGGGTAAATTTTACCCCCTCTCAGATTTTCTCAATAACTTGAAAACTATGACAGATATCGAAGTGAAACTTACAGTACCTTATGGTGCATCAATTCTACATCTTCTGTTAAAATTTTATTTGAATTTGTGGAAATTTTGGGAGATAATGACGTTTTAGTGACGTCATGTCATTTTCGATGAAAACCGTTAAATGTTTGAAAAATGGTAGAAAATAGCGTGTTGATGCAAATCGCAAATAAAAGGCGGCAAAAGAAAGGAAATAACATTGTCTTTAAAATGGCTATCCCCTATATTCAAAATTTTGGGTTTTTGACCCCTACAAATGCAAAAAACTGTTTTTTTTTGGAAGAATTTCCGCACAAGTTTTTGAAGATTTGCTAAAAAAAGTAGATATATTAGAGAACCGAGTATGAACGATGCTCAAACCAAATTTCAATACAATATCTTTATTTTTGACTGACTTATGGCTCTCTAAGAATAAGTAACTCATGACGTCATTTTTTAAATTGCGTTTTTTGGCTTTTACTGACCAGATACAGACAAATAAATGCCACCACTTTATTTCTAAGACAAAACTAGTCTAGAAACATGCAATGTTTATTTATATTAATCAATTTCAAATTTTGACCTTATTGTGACCTGACCTTGACCTGAGGGCCATTATATGGTGTCAGGCTGTGGAAATGGCTGCTTCTATCTAATTCAACGTGTAAAATAACCCATACAACATGTGTCGCATGGCTTTCGTAGACCTGTGAACTTTAGTGACCTGACCTTGACATTTGCTTACAATTTCACTTTTACTTATGCGGGAGATGCATTATACATTTGGGAGCACTTTGTGAGATAATAATTGCAATACAAGGCTTTTGATGGAAAGTATAGCCCAAAAACCCAAATACTTAAATTTTGACACTTGACCTAACGGTGTCCTGACATGTGACCTTATGTTAATAATTTCGGGTTTGCGTTAGATTCTTCTCACTGAGAGCTTTCGATCGCCGCCTTGCGCGTCTCGTTGCGGTTATTGGTTCGGAAGATACGAGGGGGGTAAAATTTACCCCCCAGCACCGGACGTTCGGATGGAGACCCCAGCGCCGCGCGGGTTGATTGACGCACTGACGCACTGCAATAATGACGCACTGTCTAATGACGCACTGCATATCGCACTGTATTTGGATTTATAATTGCGTGGCACTGCCATATTCGCCGCTATTTCCATGTAGGTTGAGAGCGAATATTGCTGTATGTATTACATATAGCCGAGAGAACACTGCGTTCGTTACAGACACTGGTTGCTCAGCGAGCACGTGGCCAGCACCCAGGAGCAGCTGGCAGCGTGTCGGCGCGTATCACACCACTTCCTGTCAATGTACCAACAGTCCTATCAGCTGTGCCCTGCCGCGCTCCGTCCGTCCCGGCCGCCACTCCTGGACCGACCGGCGCTAGTTGACGAGTACCGTAGTTTCCCACATCGATCTGACGACCATCCAGGCGCGCCACCGCCATTGTCACGAAAGTGCGAGGTCTGAAAAACAACTAAATTACTGCCGGATAAGTTGGTGGCGGAAATGATAGCCTGCCGCCGCGCGGCCGGCGGTCGGGGACCGGCTTCAAACTAGCGCCGTTAAAGATTTACAAAACAGAGAGGAAAAAACGCGCCAACTCATCGCCGCAGACTGCTTTGGTGGTTGAACGCTATTACGTCATCGGCGCAATGTTAGTTGGTCATGGGCACTGAGCTCTCTTGTATACCGAATGCGGTGTATACTGTATACATAGGGGCTACATACACATGGCTATTTTTACGCGCAGCGAGGGCAGATCGATCGCCCAGCCCGCCCGTTCAGACCCGACTGAGGCTCGAAGAGTCGAAGGAGTTGTTTTGCACCTCTCTCTAAGTCCAATGGTTTTGGCCGATCTGATACCTATGTATACATGTCCGGGTATTCACTGTTGGTGATTAGTTTTGTCCACTGGTAGCAGCTAGAAAAATGCATAACTTTAAACACTCTTTAACATAAAATGAAGAAATACAGCAATTTAACTTTTTTTCTGCTCTTAAAATATAATTAAAAATATAATTCCGTGCTGAATGACACAGGGAAATCATGGTTTAATATGGTTTAATAATCGTTTAATACGCAAAAGACACAATTGTTGCCATTGAATAGCTCAAAATATTTTGACCAGTGTA
The DNA here is from genome assembly GCA_036785665.1 of Chirona hameri. Taxonomy (NCBI): domain Eukaryota; kingdom Metazoa; phylum Arthropoda; class Thecostraca; order Balanomorpha; family Balanidae; genus Chirona; species Chirona hameri. The sequence goes on along the minus strand of JAXIVJ010003925.1, from coordinate 81,737 downwards.
CTGTCGGTAATAACCTATGCACCCTTTGAGCTTTCGTTTTTCTCAGCAATTATTCAGTATCCGCTAAATACCCAATAAGGTGAATAGTAGACTCCAGCTATCGAAAGAAAAACCGCAAAGGTAAATGGTATGGTAAATGGTACTTGGCGGGTAGGCGGCAAAGAAGTGGCATATCTCAAGCAAAAGACCAGCCACACTGGCCACGTTTGAACTTAGTACCTCAAATTCGAACGCCACGACTGGGATCAAGCAGAACCGAACAGCCCACAGCTTAATAAACTGCAAGTTGATACTACACGAAACGACGGACAACAGTTGTCCATTCAAGGCACATGATGGCCGTTAGTGTGTGTCATTACAAAGAACATACATTTTACACATAGCATCAACCAAAAGGATCGCAGATTCATTGAATTTACGTCAACGCTATCTATTGCGACAATGAAAACTCGGTTGGTGACGCCATTGAAACGTAAATAAGGGTCAAATAACAAGCCAAGCTTGACGTCACCAAAACCAGGCCAGGATGCGCCTTCGCCCAATATATTTGTCAAAACAAGTGGCATATATATCCTGTACTAACCCCAGCAACACCATTCACTGAGGGCTACTTGGTGCCGTTTACCGTTGAATTGGTGAGCGCCATGGGTCATGAGGGCAGACCGGCGGCGGCACCGTAGCCGGAAGATTATGTCCCGTTAGACGGGTACATAAACACGAGTCAGCTGGCGATATTTCAGCAGACACACAGACGGGTCCCAGAGCGGTCTGGTCATATTGCCCGGGGTATATCATCCCATCAGTTCAGGGAACATGACCGTTGATACGGCTGTCGCCCGGGCCCAGACGAGTTACTCACCTAGCCGCTGGTTGAAGATCTTGTCGAACGTGACCTCACCCATCTTCTCCATGTACTTGTGCATTACACTCCGCACACTGCAAACAGAAGCGTCGGACGTTAGCAGAGCGAACGGGCTCACAGATGGTGGAGGTGGTGGGTTGACGAAATAGTGTTTTGTATACAATATTTGGGGTCGAATTTCACAACATAATGTGTTTTTATGGCTTTTAATATTGAGTTTTGATACAAACGAATAGCAATTTCCAGCAAAACATTTGGTTATTTTTAACTGCATTTTATACTGCAAATCCTTAACCTTAGGTAATATCCAGTTATGAGAAACATCTGCCATTTTAGACAGAACCAGTGTGTCAACGATGCATACAAATAATTACTACACCAGTAAGGCGCCGTAGTTGGCGATGAACGAGCGAGCGCGAAGGAAATGTATGGGGAATTTCAACTCGATCGGGCAAGTGTTTACTGAGATACAAAAAGGGTGCGCACGTGCGCACGTGCAGAGGCACCCACCCTTGACTTGTGGGAAAGTGGGGGCTGAGAGCCTAAACCTAACCACACACCAAATTTGAACACAATCAGCTCAGCCGTTCCTGAGATAAAGAATAGGGGTGTGCACGTGCGCACGTGCAAAGCCACCCCACCCCTGACTTGTGGAAAGGCGGCGGCTGCGAGGTCCCTAACCACACATCAAATTTGAACACAATCGGCTCAGCCGTTCCTGCGATATAGAATAGGGGTGTGCACGTGCCCCCGTGCAGACACCCCACCCGTGACTTGTGGAAAGGCGGCGGCTGAGATGTTGTTGTTTGTTGTTTTGGAGTAGGGCGCATAGCCGCTTGGGCTCAGAGCGTCCAGTTTCTTCGTGTCTTCTTGCTTGCTTAGGGTTGGAGACTAAGCGTGTAAAGGGACAAGGAAGGGCGTAGCTAGGACTGATCATTCAAGGACTAGTGGCCGAGGGTTCCTTAACCACGCGCCAAATTCGAACACAATCGGCTCAGCAGTTCTTGAGATACAAAATAGGAGTGCGCATGTGCGCACGTGCAGATGCACCTCACACCTGACTTGTGGGGAAACTGGCGGACGAGAGGTACCTAACCACACACCAAATTTGAACACAATCGGCTCAGCCGTTCCTGATATATATAATAGGGGTGTGCACGTGCGCACGTGCAGTCACCCTACCCCTGACTTGTGGGAAAATGGCGGCTGAGAGGTCCCTAACCACACACCAAATTTGAACACAATCGGCTCAGCCGTTCCTGATATATATAATAGGGGTGTGCACCTGCGCACGTGCAGTCACCCTACCCCTGAGGTGTGTGAAAGTGGCGGCTGAGGGGTCCCTAACCACACACGACATTTGCACATAATAAGCCCAGCCGTTGCGGAGTTATTGCGAGAAACACTTTTCAACACCCCTCACGCGGCACGCGCCACGCGCAGTGGTAGTCACGCACATGCGTCGGCACTGGTCTCAAACAGGGTAGATTAGATGGGGCTGCAAAGAAGTCCGCTTGTCAATCGGGCGTGCGGTTGCGGAGATATGAGCTTCTCAAAAGCGTCGCCACGGGTCGGGTCGGGTCGGGCCGGGCCGGGCCGCTCATAATCATATTTTTCCCATACACCACGGAAGGACGAGCGAGCGCTTCGCGCTCGCTCGTAATAACGCCAATTTTTAGCACGAGACAGGTCTTTTCTCAAGACAACGCGACGCTGGAAGCCCGGGACCACAACTGGAAGGCTATGGACCAGGCAACTACGCCATTTCAAACCAGCGACGAACAAGCCGCTGCAGCGAGTTGAACTCTGGAATCCTACCGAGGCCTCTCTATCTGGCCGCTCATTTAGAGTATGTCTGCGCGAAATCCGGCGCTGATGGGGAGCTGAGCTGGCGCTGATGGGGAGCTGAGCTGGCGCGGCTGGGGCGGCAGCTCAGACGACTGCCATGAGCTGGCGATGCGGCCGAGATGGGCTGGGAAATTGAGCTGCCGCCAGCAATCAGTGGCTGCCATCAGCCCCACTGCCGCTTACCGCCCACTGCCCACTGCTCAGACCTCAGACCAGAGCGGAAAAAACACGAAACCCTGCTGCAGGAACGCGGAAGCGTTCCAATTCGTGCCAAGTAAGCACTGAATGAAGATATTTACATATAGCAAGTTTCTTAAAACCACAGGTTGGAAGGATTTTACACGGTAAATGCTTTCTTTGAGCTGCTTTCATCGCTTAAATTCAAAAGTTTGCGCATCCGCTCAGCAAGTTATTGTCGATTTATCCATCTCCGGCTTGCACGACTACGATGCGATGCCGTTAGACAGTGATCGAAGCCTCGGAAATCCGTCGAGCCGACACTAAACCGACACTGCCGGCTATTTCCCACGAGCGCCAATGCCGAAGGCGGCAAATATTGACCGCTGCCTTAACAACAAAATCCAGCCACGGCTCGATCTTTTTTATAAGAATGGCTGGCCTCAGGTCAACACAATTTATTGTGTCGTGAAATTTCCTGGGCTATCGATTGCCGTTTGAGTCAGCGCGATCGTCCCATTGGTTTCGAAGATACAAGGGGCCAAAGATCAAGGGGGGGGGGGGCTAAAAAGCACCCCCAGTAAGTCGTGTTACCAAAGAAAAAATACCCCAGGACTGTCGGTTAAAGAATGATCTCAGGATCCGGCGCGGGAGATGTTTAGCGTCGAAACAGCGCCTCTGCAATGCAGCAGCAAAACCAAATAATATGCAGGTATTTTACACACTGTCCAAACATAACAAATTTCTAGTCCTGAGGCCATTCTTTTAAAAAAAAATCGATCCAGCGGCTTAATTTTTTCTTTATAAGAATGGCCTCTGGGTCACCGGTGACATCACAGGTCAGGTAAAGTAAAAATATTTGAACGTTTCTGATAGCGTACGGTTTTGCCGTAACTATGGAATTAGAGAGGCGTGAAATATATAGGATGCCTTAATACATGTAGTAAACATCGGAAGCTACACATATCACCATCCCCGTGCATTGTATTAACCCTCGCCCTACGGGGGCCTGACAGCCCCCCTCCCCCGAGGTTTTTATTGAATAACTTTTTACATATGCGGTGCATCTTGCTGAAATTTTTGGTAGCTGAGTTTACAACAATTATACGTAGGCTGTATTTTTTTCATATAAAATTGGTTGAGTAGTTTGGAAGCAAATCATGTTTTGATGACGTCATGTTGGTAAAGAAATGAAAAATATTGGAAAAATCGTAGAAAACAGAGTTTTAAAGCAAATGGCAAACGCAATTCACCAAAGATACAGAATGTCATTCTATTTAAAATGGCAATCTCGGATTTTCAAAATTTTGGGTTTTTGACCCCTAAAATTAAAAAAAAACTGTTTTTTTTTGGGGAAAAATCCCCACAAAATCAAAATTTTCAAAGATATTAGAAAAACCGGAATATATGTGAGAGAACTGAGTATGGAGAATATCCATACCAAATTGTAAAGCAATATGTTCATTTTTGACTGAGTGATGGCTCTTTAAGTGTAAGAAACTGATGACGTCATTTTTTTTAATCACTTTTTTTTACTTTTTTTGACAAGATACGAACAAATAATTACCTTTCTTTTGTATTTCTGCGCCAAAACTGGTCTAGGAACATGCCTTTTTATTTACATTTATCAATTTCTAATTTTGAGGTTTTTCTGAAGAGCAAAATCGCTGTTATGGACGTGGTAAATCCGAGGTCATTCACTTGACCTGGAAGGTCACCCGTTGACTTGAAACCTAAAAATCGCATACTGTTAGATTCCTCTCATGACAGGCAACATTCTGGTTCTTACCGCATTGCTCTATGTTGCTTGGTTTGGAAGTTAACAGGGGGGGCCTGTCAGGCCACCTGTAGGGCGAAGGTGAAAAAAGCTCCCGTAGGGCGATGGTTAAGTGAGGTCATCTCAGGTCAAGAGGTCAAATTGCAGTTGTTGGTTCAGTGTGCTTTGCGATGCATGTTTCTAACCTATATTTTCATCCTGAGAACGAAAAACACCATACAACTTCGTATATGCAACCCAATGCTCAATAATGGGTCATAGGTCATGGGCAAGGTCACCAATTTTCACAATTGTAGGTATGAGCTTAAGACACTGAATCATACGACTGAAATGCAAATGTGCAGCCTTAATTAGCACCGTCTCTACCTTTTGTTACTTTTTATGCCCGTTATTGACGTAATCAAGATTGTAGCAATGTATTGTAAGCTCTGCACAAACTCTGTGCTATGTGGACCGGCCATGTTTTGACCTTTGAAAGGTCATAAGTTAGTAGCCGTTTAAGATATTGACTTGAAACTCGCTACACATATTGACAACACCATTGTCCACCATATTTGCCGTTTAAAAAAAAAAGATTATAAACTTCGAAAATATTTCGAAAAAATATAATTTTGACTTTCATAATTTTTGCAAATCCTGTGATGCAATAAATGCAAATTCCGAGTAGCAGTTTGATAGTACTGTTCATTAGCTGTTATGTGATGTATGTATATAAAGTTATCTTTAAAACTGTATTTTCTACAATGTTTAATGTACGGCCTAATTTGACTCGAGATCTGTCGGAAGTGACGTCACTATGACGTCATTTTCTCGTGACACATTAAAACCCCAAAATTTTCCTTTTGCTGACATGTGTACAAATAAGGTACTGCAAATTTGGCGTCGATAGCTGCATTCGTTCTTGAGATATTCAAAATATTCCTCAGGGGCTACCGTCCCGTGACTCGCGGGTTAAGAAACACGAACCAGTGACCGGAGGATGGCGACACTAATGATCCTTACCTGTTTGTTTTGTTTGTCGTGTGTTTAACATGATTGAATACAATGCCTTTTATCTGATTCATTTTTAATAAAGGTCTGATGCATGGTCGATAGCATAGTCCAGGTCGAAATTGAAACGCGATACAGTGATATCCTGGATCCGTCCATGCTCATATCATGGATAGCTCAATTAGTAACAGAAAATATCGTCTCTTGAAATGCAATTTAAGGAAATGTTTTTGTTCTATAGGTTCGTTGGAGTGGGCATCTTGAGACACATCTACTAACCAGCCCCTGCCCATCAAGTCGCTTTCCATCGTAATCAAATAATTGTCCGTAGGTTGCCAGCCCTGGGCCCCTGATTTGACACTGGTGCCGCCAGGGTTTGAGTACGTCGCCTTCCGGTGCCGGCGTAAGATAAGGGCTCCCCCACTGAAACGGATCTCAATGTAATCCTACGGAGCTGACAGTTCTAGGCCGCGATTAGAGAGATAGCAGACATTCGCACTACCGACAGAGTAAATAGTGCGATGTTCTGAGCAAAACCCAGAGAAATCACTAAATGAGAAAATATGACAATGTTTTTTTTTTGCTATGCAATACTTAATGCATTTAGTAGTTACACTCTACTATTACTGCATTTACTGCATATTACTGCATATTACTGCATATTACTGCATACTATTGCTACTATATTATGCATTAGGTATTGCATAGCAACAAAACATTGTCATATTTTCTGCTTTAGTGATTTCTCTGGGTTTTGCTCAGAACATCGCACTATTTACTCTGTCGGTATAGTGATTTCTCTGGGTTTTGCTCAGAACATCGCACTATTTACTCTGTCGGTAGTAGTTACACTCAAATAGAAGACGATACATTTTCATTCTTTGGAAAGTCTTCAAACTGCATTCGTTTACAAAGTCAGCACTGAGCGACAAATTAAGCTCCGAAGAATAATTAATCGGGTAAAAGATTACACGATCAAGCCGATAAGCATTGAAAATTTCCGTTTATGCGTGTGGGCACAAAGCTGTAACTGCTTCCTAGGAATCCTTGTTTAGTTTCACAATGGAAACACAATTCTAAAGAATAGTGTTATCCAATGTTCAACCAACCTTCAGTTACGGCCAGCACTACCGTTACTTTTGGTTTTCATCAGCTAAAAGCGAGCAACAGCCTCCAAACGCCACCCTCAAATTGGCCGTGCTTCGACTACTTCTTCCACGGCACTGTAGGGCGTTGTCCCCGGGACGCAGGCCAACACGGAGAGTGCGGAAAGATCCCTCAGGATGACCGTGTAAGCCGGAAAAAGAAGATCCCATTCATGCAATGATTCCATCCCAGGCTGGCGTGAGTTCAGTCCACACGCAATGATTCCATCCCAGGCTCGCGTGAGTTCAGTCCACACGCAATGATTCCATCCCATGCTCGCGTGAGTTCAGTCCATCGCTCCCAGGCTCGCGTGAGTTCAGTCAATCGCTCCCAGGCTCGCGTGAGTTCAGTCCATCGCTCCCAGGCTCGCGTGAGTTCAGTCCATCGCTCCCAGGCTCGCGTGAGTTCAGTCCATCGCTCCCAGGCTCGCGTGAGTTCAGTCCATCGCTCCCAGGCTCGCGTGAGTTCAGTCCATCGCTCCCAGGCTCGCGTGAGTTCAGTCCATCGCTCCCAGGCTCGCGTGAGTTCAGTCCATCGCTCCCAGGCTCGCGTGAGTTCAGTCCATCGCTCCCAGGCTCGCGTGAGTTCAGTCCATCGCAAGGTAATCCCAGCGCTCTCTTCCCCAAAATGGATGGGCTCAAACTCCAAACAAACAGGATCGCGCGCGGCCTCCCAGAGGGCGCGGGGGGGGGGGGGGGCAGGTCGCTAGGCACCCCACACTCTGGACTGCACACGCCCAGCGCCGCGCCGGCGCCAGCTCCACAAAATTACCGATCTGTCGAAACATTAACGGCGTCTGGCAGCTGGCGGCCATGCTTCTTATCCGGCGTACACCAGCCATGGCACACTGGAGCATACACAAATTAAGCGCCGCACCGTTACGGCCGCGACAAGCACAGCCTCTTCCCGGCACCGGGAGAAGCGAGCTGGCCGTCAAACGGAGGTGATGAAATCGAGCAACTTGTCACGACTTCGCGGCAATTGTTTGGGTTGTGCTATGAAGAACAGTACATATCGGGTATTCATTTGGCTCCCAAGGTCATTCAATTTGAGGGCTTCTGTTTGAAACCCCGTTAACATATACTGGAACTATCATTTCGTATGCAAGTAGTCCCATCGTAGCAATGGTTTGACAACGATAATGACAACCAATGGTATGACCCGTTGACGTAGCAAAAATATGCGCACGAAACCTTTCTCGCGCATTTCTTTACATCACAAAATGCAGCGTCATTGGCCTAACCCATCGTAATCTAACTCAACTTAAACCATAGCAAGCCGGCGCCGGCAGCGCTGCCGTGTCCGCTCGCCCGCGCTGCCGGGCGACCGGCCGAGTGCCACCATATTGGATACGTGGGGCGGCAGTGAGAGAAGCAGCAGCGGCAGCGGCGGCGGCGGCGGCAGGCCATAGATGATCAATACGGGTCGCGAGCATCATTACAGGCCGCAAGTGGGCGCAGACGAGCACTCATCGCCGGCTCGTTACACATGGTGGCACTGGAAATTAAAGATGGCTACCGAGCACTGAGACGGGCCGGTCGATGGCAAAGGCGCGAGCGGCGAGCGGCGGCGGCGGGCAGCGAGCGGCGAGCGGCGAGCGACGGGGGCGAGCGGCGGGGGCGAGCGGCGGCGGCGGCGAGCAGCGGCGGCGGCGAGCGGCGGGCGGCGGGCGGCGAGCGGCGAGCGGAGCAGCAGAGGCGAGTGGGTTGGCGCGGGTAGGACTTGCTAGAGAAGAGACTCGGTAACAGGACGCGATCAGATCGTAATTGAACGAAAGAGATGATAGACGATAAGAGAAACTGTTCACAGGCAAGCTGTTGCACTTTGCGCTTGTAGCCATTCAATGTGTGCCAGCAGCTATTGAGTTGAATGCTTAGTGTCATATTGTTCGAGTGACAATTCTGCAACCAGATCGAAGTTGAGCGAAATCGGAAAACGATACTGTCAGCGACCGGTGATATGACTCACCAAACTTCACGCATCATGTGCAGCGAATTAAAAAGAATCTGCTTTAATTTAGCCTACAAATAAACAAGCAGATTTTGCAACGTGACAGACATTACCGAGAAGATAGATGTTTAGGAACGGCTACTGGGAAGCATTAGAGAGTAAGGTTAAGCAACTGGTTTGACAGGTTTATAGCCATTATCATGAATCAGCAGTCGTGGGAGTGGGAGACTGGTGAAGCCCAGAACACGCGGCCACCACTAAATCACCACTATTCCTCAGGTGTAGCCTGAAGCCCAGAACACGCGGCCACCACTAAATCACCACTATTCCTCAGGTGTAGCCTGAAGCCCAGAACACGCGGTCACCACTAAATCACCACTATTCCTCAGGTGTAGCCTGAAGCCCAGAACACGCGGTCACCACTAAATCACCACTATTCCTCAGGTGTAGCCTGAAGCCCAGAACATGCGGTCACCACTAAATCACCACTATTCCTCAGGTGTAGCCTGAAGCCCAGAACACGCAGTCACCACTAAATCACCCCTGGCCCTCAGGTGTAGCCTGAAGCCCAGAACACGCGGTCACCACTAAATCACCCCTGGCCCTCAGGTGTAGCCTGAAGCCCAGAACACGCGGCCACCACTAAATCACCACTATTCCTCAGGTGTAGCCTGAAGCCCAGAACACGCGGTCACCACTAAATCACCACTATTCCTCAGGTGTAGCCTGAAGCCCAGAACACGCGGTCACCACTAAATCACCCCTGGCCCTCAGGTGTAGCCTGAACTAGAACACGCAGTCACCACTAAATCACCACTATTCCTCAGGTGTAGCCTGAAGCCCAGAACACGCGGTCACCACTAAATCACCCCTGGCCCTCAGGTGTAGCCTGAAGCCCAGAACACGCGGTCACCACTAAATCACCCCTGGCCCTCAGGTGTAGCCTGAAGCCCAGAACACGCGGCCACCACTAAATCACCACTATTCCTCAGGTGTAGCCTGAAGCCCAGAACACGCGGTCACCACTAAATCACCCCTGGCCCTCAGGTGTAGCCTGAACTAGAACACGCAGTCACCACTAAATCACCCCTGGCCCTCAGGTGTAGCCTGAAGCCCAGAACACGCGGCCACCACTAAATCACCACTATTCCTCAGGTGTAGCCTGAAGCCCAGAACACGCGGTCACCACTACATCACCACTATTCCTCAGGTGAAGCCCAGAACACGCGGTCACCACTAAATCACCACTATTCCTCAGGTGTAGCCTGAAGCCCAGAACACGCGGTCACCACTAAATCATCCCTGGCCCTCAGGTGTAGCCTGAAGCCCAGAACACGCGGTCACCACTAAATCACCACTATTCCTCAGGTGTAGCCTGGAGCCCAGAAGACGCGGTCACCACTAAACCACCCCTGGCCCTCAGGTGTAGCCTGAAGCCCAGAACACGCGGTCACCACTAAATCACCCCTGGCCCTCAGGTGTAGCCTGAAGCCCAGAACACGCAGTCACCACTAAATCACCACTATTCCTCAGGTGTAGCCTGAAGCCCAGAACACGCAGTCACCACTAAATCACCCCTGGCCCTCAGGTGTAGCCTGAAGCCCAGAACACGCGGTCACCACTAAATCACCACTATTCCTCAGGTGTAGCCTGAAGCCCAGAACACGCGGTCACCACTAAATCACCCCTGGCCCTCAGGTGTAGCCTGAAGCCCAGAACACGCAGTCACCACTAAATCACCACTATTCCTCAGGTGTAGCCTGAAGCCCAGAACACGCGGCCACCACTAAATCACCCCTGGCCCTCAGGTGTAGCCTGAAGCCCAGAACACGCGGCCACCACTAAATCACCACTATTCCTCAGGTGTAGCCTGAAGCCCAGAACACGCGGTCACCACTAAATCACCACTATTCCTCAGGTGTAGCCTGAAGCCCAGAACACGCGGTCACCACTAAATCACCCCTGGCCCTCAGGTGTAGCCTGAACTAGAACACGCAGTCACCACTAAATCACCACTATTCCTCAGGTGTAGCCTGAAGCCCAGAACACGCGGTCACCACTAAATCACCCCTGGCCCTCAGGTGTAGTCTGAAGCCCAGAACACGCGGTCACCACTAAATCACCCCTGGCCCTCAGGTGTAGCCTGAAGCCCAGAACACGCGGCCACCACTAAATCACCACTATTCCTCAGGTGTAGCCTGAAGCCCAGAACACGCGGTCACCACTAAATCACCCCTGGCCCTCAGGTGTAGCCTGAAGCCCAGAACACGCGGTCACCACTAAATCACCCCTGGCCCTCAGGTGTAGCCTGAAGCCCAGAACACGCGGCCACCACTAAATCACCACTATTCCTCAGGTGTAGCCTGAAGCCCAGAACACGCGGTCACCACTACATCACCACTATTCCTCAGGTTAAGCCCAGAACACGCGGTCACCACTAAATCACCACTATTCCTCAGGTGTAGCCTGAAGCCCAGAACACGCGGTCACCACTAAATCACCCCTGGCCCTCAGGTGTAGCCTGAAGCCCAGAACACGCGGTCACCACTAAATCACCACTATTCCTCAGGTGTAGCCTGAAGCCCAGAAGACGCGGTCACCACTAAACCACCCCTGGCCCTCAGGTGTAGCCTGAAGCCCAGAACACGCGGTCACCACTAAATCACCCCTGGCCCTCAGGTGTAGCCTGAAGCCCAGAACACGCAGTCACCACTAAATCACCACTATTCCTCAGGTGTAGCCTGAAGCCCAGAACACGCAGTCACCACTTAATCACCCCTGTCCCTCAGGTGTAGCCTGAAGCCCAGAACACGCGGTCACCACTAAATCACCACTATTCCTCAGGTGTAGCCTGAAGCCCAGAACACGCGGTCACCACTAAATCACCCCTGGCCCTCAGGTGTAGCCTGAAGCCCAGAACACGCAGTCACCACTAAATCACCACTATTCCTCAGGTGTAGCCTGAAGCCCAGAACACGCGGCCACCCCTAAATCACCACTATTCCTCAGGTGTAGCCTGAAGCCCAGAACACGCGGCCACCACTAAATCACCACTATTCCTCAGGTGTAGCCTGAAGCCCAGAACACGCGGTCACCACTAAATCACCCCTGGCCCTCAGGTGTAGCCTGAAGCCCAGAACACGCAGTCACCACTAAATCACCACTATTCCTCAGGTGTAGCCTGAAGCCCAGAACACGCGGTCACCACTAAATCACCACTATTCCTCAGGTGTAGCCTGAAGCCCAGAACACCCGGCCACCACTAAATCACCACTATTCCTCAGGTGTAGCCTGAAGCCCAGAACACGCGGCCACCACTAAATCACCACTATTCCTCAGGTGTAGCCTGAAGCCCAGAACACCCGGCCACCACTAAATCACCACTATTCCTCAGGTGTAGCCTGAAGCCCAGAACACGCAGTCACCACTAAATCACCCCTGGCCCTCAGGTGAAGCCCGAAATGGCTGGTGCGCATTGATAAAAATCGTGATAGGGAGGCTACTGCTTAACAATGACAGAAACGGTTGTATTTTTGTTTTAAGTAAGCCACTGAGCATATAAGGCTGTAATTAGCATTGCAGGGAATAAGAAGATAGCAAATAAAGCCTGTGCTCATGCTACGATTAATGAAAAATAATTAAGAAAATACGAAATGTATCACTAACCATAGTGGTTAATATTGCATTTAATCTTTTCTTAATTATTTTTAATTAATCATAACATGAGCACAGGCTATATTTGATATCTTCGTAAGTCACTGAGATTTAAATGTTCCGAATCAATAAGCTGAGAGCATAATCCAAGGATGATAACCAACTCCTTCCGGTGGTGGGTTCAAAAAGCTTCCTTTGCTGTCATATTTTTGCATTATTGCACAAAGCTTATATTAAAATGAAATATGTATGCCAGCTAAAACGGGAGAACATCCCTGATGTGAGGCAAGTTCAACCAGCTATAGCTCTGGTAAGGAAATTAACAATTTAAATCATTCACACAGACAAACAACCCTTTGATGCCAATCAACATAATATAATACTGGCTGACAACAGATGAGTCCTTTCCTTTGATCACTGATCCCTGTCGAGATTCGGGTGCGGTCTAGCGAGGAAATCACACGCTGCTGGGGAGCAGCTGCCCAACCAGGCAGAAGAACAAATGGTACCACCCATTGCAGCGACTGGAAAACGGGAGTAGACAAGCGAAGATACCGCCAGCGCAAACAAAAAACACCTCAGGGAGATGATAAAAGGCTTGCGAATGAGGCCATAAACATGCCAGAACGGGCCGAGCAAAAATCAGTCCGAGGAATGATGGGTAAGAAAAGAAAGCGCCAAGGGAGAAGGGACCCCAGCAACTGTTCAAACACAGGAGCCGTACGCGCGCATTCTTGTACACACACACACTGGTCTCTGTTGACTGGGCCATTACTGCGGTTTGCTGACGGCAGCATGGCGTACCCGTGGCAGAGAGACGACGGACCATGTAGCCGTCCGACGCTGCAGGATACCATCCGACCAGGTCGGCCCGTCCCGCACGCCGGCGCTCTACCTCAGCAGACTGTACGCCCTCAGCAGACTGTGCGCCCTCAGCAGACTGTACGCCCTCAGCAGACTGTACGCCCTCATCAGACTGTACGCCCTCAGCAGACTGTGCGTCCTCAGCAGACTGTACGCCCTCAGCAGACTGTGCGCCCTCAGCAGACTGTGCGCCCTCAACAGACTGTGCGCCCTCAGCAGACTGTGCGCCCTCAGCAGACTGTACGCCCTCAGCAGACTGTGCGCCCTCAGCAGACTGTGCGCCCTCAGCAGGCTGTGCGCCCTCAGCAGACTGTACGCCCTCAGCAGACTGTACGCCCTCAGCAGACTGTACGCCCTCAGCAGACTGTACGCCCTCAGCAGACTGTGCGCCCTCAGCAGACTGTACGCCCTCAGCAGACAGCTGGAAAACGCCACCTACAAATCACCAAGCATTGGAATCCCGTGCGGCGTATCTGCCCAAACTCACATCTGAAACAGACACTCGAAGAACGCGGAACTCTTAGAGATCCAGCCGCACGAGAATCGGTGAATTTCCCAGGTTCACCGAGTCAACTTTGGAAAATATCCCGCGCCAGACCTGATCGCCTGATGTCTACAGCAAGCAAGCCTGGTCGGCGTCGTGCTCGCACAGTGGCCGTAGCCGGCACGCGGCCTGATTGCGATATAGGGCCGTTTCCGCACCACCTGACCGGGAGGGCGCCGGAAGGCGCGGCCAGCTCGTGTCGGCCGCGTCGGCCCGGCTGGCAGCGTGCGTCGAGCGTTAAACATTTACGTTTGTCAGCTCGGCCGTGTTGATGGAGACCGGGAGCGGCGCCGGCGGCAGAGGCAGCTTCTCAGCTGCGGCCGAGACCTGTGTGGTACCGAGACGTACGGTACCCGACACGCCACCTACCGCCCAGTCCGCCACAGAGCGGCAACAGGCGGCCGAGCCACGCCACGCGCAGCGCC